>ML802348.1:30698-40937 GCA_009831015.1 Picea engelmannii
CCATTGTCCAGCAACCAAAGATCTTTATGTTGTTCTTCAGTCTTGTGGCATGAGAGAAACATACCATCTGAGGTTTCTCCTTCATGATTTGAGACATGTGCTCTGCCTGAGAGTTGATTTGCTTGCTTCTTTCGACATTCAGATTCATAGTGCCCAAAATTCTTATAGTAATATCATTGTATGCTTGATTTGTCATTGATCTTCTCCCTCTACCTCTTTGAGGCTCGAAGTTCTGATTCTGGTTTTGTTGTCTGTGACCTTGAAAATTTTGATTTTGGTTATGTTGTCTGTGACCTTCACTTGAGTGATGGTTACTTGGACTTCTCCCTCTTCCTAGATGACCTCTTCCTGCCTCTTCCTCTCCCTCTACTGAAGGAGAATTGAGTCTTGAAGGAATTGGCTATTGACTCATCTTCAAGATGTAGTCTGGTCTCATGTGTCAACAGGGAACCCATTAATTCATCTGTTGAAAATTTTGACAGATCTTTGGATTCAAGCATGGTTGTAACAACCATTTCAAATTTCTTTGATAGACTTCTGAGAAATTTTTGAACAATTTGTTGATCAGGGATGGCTTCACCAGTCAATCTAATCTAGTTTACAATTCACATGACTCTAGTCATAAACTGATCAATGTTTTCAAACTCTGTCATTTTTAAAGTCTCAAAGTGTGTCCCCAAGGTCTGTAGTTTGACTATTTTGACTATGTCATTGCCTTGGTAAGTTGATTTAAGGATGTCCCAGGCTTGTTTTGAAGTAACAGCGCCTGTGATTTTTGAGAAAATCAAGTCATCCACGGAATTTTAAATCCAGAATTTGGTTTTATTTTCTCTGTTCCTCTGTGTTGCTTGAGCAGTCCTCTGTTGATTGGTTATGGCAGCAAGGTCTATTGTATCTGGTTCCACGTATCCAAGATCCACTAGATCCCAGCACTCTTGTGCTTGTAAGAAGGATCTTATTCGAAGAGACCAAAACTCATAATTATTTCCAAGAATAATCGGTCCTTGAGTTGGTCCTAAGTTGCTAAAGATGGTCATTTTTGAAAAAAAAATTAACAGAATTAAGTTGTGAGAGATTTTTGGGCTTACATGTTTCTTGTTCATAGGACCAGGTCTACAAAATCCTTTGTTGTGACTTTGGGCTGAAAATCACGGGGTAGACCACTTTTTTTGCTTCGATATGGTTGGATCTGACTATCCAAGCGAAAGATCTACGAATTCAGAGCTCTGAGCTCTGTTCTTTAGAAACTGTAGCCCCTGATGCAGTGCCCCTACCTCAGCAGGGTCTATTGACCTCCGAGTCAATGGATCTTCTTCTATTCTTGAGCTGGAACAGCTCCTCGGGTCCCTGTTGAAACCTTCAAGAAATAATCCACATGTCCTTGCGAACTTGACCCGCGCGACTAGCACCGAGCGCAAAGTTCCTCTCTACGTGACCACAAACCTATCAAAAAGGCACTTCATAACCTCAGACCTCGGGTATTCTGTTGCTAGTCACCCCGACTCTCCCAACTCCTGATTCGTGAATTAGAGCCTAGCGAGTGCTAGCTCCTTCCCTTTGACTTCCACGATGTGACCTCCGGCTATGACCCAGGGCCCAACTTCTGAGCACTTCACGTTGTCGAAAAATTGCTTTCTCTTCTTCCAAAACCCGAACTTGTGCTCACGTCAGATCAACGGTCCAGATCTCTCCTTCTAGCCGATGAATGAGATCAAATTGCGAACTCGAACTTCGCAAGTTTTTACAACTCTTACCTCGGGATTTTCCAATTTGTGAATCAACGAAGTATTGATCCAACGCCGCATCCAACTGTCTAGATCTCTCCTGCAACCAACGATCGAGATCCACTTCGTGCTTCGTGAAGTTGATATTGCTCTCCCGCAATTCTTTCGATGTCTAAAACCTCGAATTCCCGGATCTGCTGCCACCTATCAACCCTGATGATGGACGGTTCCGATGACTTTGGAACTTTGGGACTTCGCAAGTCCACTCTCCTTTGCAATCTTTGCATGAAATCGCCAAATACGCGAAGTTTCAAAAAACTTTTGTAGTTAAAGCTTGTGCACCTTTTCTTGATCTGACGGTTGTTGTTGTTCTCGCCTTGATCTGACTGCAGAAACATGTTCTCCTTTTCTGCGTACTCCTTATCCTTTCTGAGCTTAATTAATGGCTCAGATCTGTTCGCAGAGCCAATCTTACGACTGCTGAGCTTGTCTTTTGTTGTATGAACAAAGACTTTCTTCTTAAGAAGGAATTTTGTGAATCTTTCACGAATTCTTTAAAAAGCTCATAGATCTTTAATTTTTGTCCTTCAATTCTCCTTCCGCAGGTCTGCCCCCACACGTTGTGATGTTTCCAGCAATCTTTTGAGCAGACTGATGTTTCCATGCTCCTTTAGCGGACTGTAGATTGTTCTCCAAGATTCTTTAAATGTTGCGTCCTTCTGCAGTTGCTCTGCTTCTTCTCGCTTGCTATCTGCAATGATATTTTGAGTGTATCACGGACTGCGTCCTGTTCTCCAATCACTGTGAAGAATCTTGTGTCCCGTTCTCTCGTAGACAGTGTAAGTTCTGCACTTCTTGGGATCAGACTTCTCTCTAGAATATGTGAAGAGGCTTATGTCTGCAACTCTGATACCATGACAAAATGTGAAGCAAAGAATATAGAAAATGAAAAACAAGAAGATAGAATTGGGAAACGAGAAAAATGAGCAAAGCGCAATAGTATTGAGTATTGAGAATATTCAGAAAAGGACAAAAGGCTGACCTAAATAGGCTCAAGCAAATCAAGAATGATTGTACAGTTGGTCAGGACAGTTGGCAGTGTAAATTCAGACTATTGAGGTTACATATATATTTAACACAACAAATATACAACAGGTAGCACTTAGACACAATACACAGTGTTAAATGGAGAGTCGAGGAACAATATATGTAATCCTAAATTAGATATGCAAGGAGAGAGACGAATTAATGGGCATCAACGGATCAAAGGGAAAACTGGATAATGGAAAGAGGAATCGACATTGTGCAGCTAATAAGCAAATATTCGAAAGGAATGTTTTCTCAGAGACCAAATCGTTGAATGAATGAGAGAAGATGCAGGGTGCAATCCATTGCTAGAGAAGAATTATTGCATGGCTAGAAAGAGAATAGTAATAGAATGAAAATGCAACGTGAAATTACAGGAGTGGCATGGAAAGTCGTAGAAATGGAAAAGTTCGATATGAAATTAAACCATAGGGGTATCAATTCGAGGAAGCAATTTACTGAAGTTATAAAATCATCACAGGACTAAATTCAAGATGCAAATGAAAATAATCACACCAAGCTGGAAATAAAATGTGATCTAAACTAGTAATTGAAAAGCCAGGGTGTTACTAGATCGAGGGGCCTTCCTGACCCGGATAATGTACTTGGAAAAGTGAACTCAGTCCAAGATGTTGCTCAGAATATCAACAGTAATCAGTTCCTCATTAAAATCAAACTCCATATTACAAAGTATTGATGCTCATCTCTTTCTTTGAATACAGTATAATAATAATGATTTATTCCCGTACCCATTACATAATAGAGATAGTTTCTATAGAAAAACCCTCGACAGGATCAAGGGAAACCCAGTCCCTATCCCTACTGTAAAAATAGTGAATACAACAAGCAAATCAAATTGGGCTCGATTCTTCAAAGTCGTTCTATATAATCTTAGTAAAAGTTACAACAATCAAATTGGAAAAAATCTGATATGTTATTCATATGACAAAATACATATAAATAGAATTTGCAATATCCCAAATCTCGAATGACCTAGAATTAATATTGAACAATCTGAGGCATAAACATTAACTGATCTCAAGCCCATTCTTAAAAATCTACATGGAAGTATATTTATCAACCAAATCTTTGGCGTTTAAATCAAAACCCATCAAATTTGGGTGCAATCATGGAATTTGTGCAAATATCAGTTGTAGAACCACCCATAAAATTCAAATCGTTCCTTTGTTTGGAAAAAGGGTCATGAGAGACTCAATTTGGATTTCTAGGAACAAAACCCATGTTCCAGATTCTTCAAATTGATATTCATTTATACGAAAATTGAGGGCGAAGTTGATTGTCTCGGAATTTTGTTAATTTTGACTAAATTATTGTCCCTGAGCTGGATGTCCACATGTCTAACCTGGGCACGTTTTAACCTTCATGTCCCCATGTCTACGTTGCTATGGAGAAAACCCATGTTCTCGATTTTTTCCCATAAACGCACGAATATGCTTAACAATGACAGGTACCGGAATGGAAATATGGTGTGAGAATGTTGAACTACAGTTATGGTACATGAATGCTAATCATGTCGGTAAAAGAATCACACTTCATAAACCGATGTTAGTAAAACCATAATATAATCATCTTTTAATCACTAGAAACATAAAACAACGATGTATTAACCACACTTGAGCGATTTTTCTTCGGGAAAAAAAAACCACACTGGATATATAATGACAAATGATGACGTTTAATGATGGTTTATGGTGTCTATTAACAACGAAATGCAAAAATGGTTTAAGAATAACGATTTTATTTAGCAGAGAAATATGACAAAAACGGAACCAACAATCATCTTACTAAAAAATTTCGAGCAACCAACTTATCTTAATGAATTAATCCCAGTGAGCACAATGTTTGAATATCTACTTAAATGAATTCAAGTTAACCTAAGTTTCAATCCTCCTACCACAAATTGGTAAACCCCAAGATCCTAACTTTTTACAGCTCTGGTAGGATTTTGAAGGTTTGTTGGAATTATAATATATTAAAAATAAAATAAGGTTTTAAAAGCTACATGCACTACGTTAATACAATTCCAAATTTGGAAAAAATGACTATTTATACAACAGACTATTTTCAAATTGAATAAATTGAAATATTCAAATATAAGTGATCTCTAAAAATCCTTGAATAATTCACTGGAATGACAAATAACATAAGAGGTTTACATGGTCTAATATTTCATGGAATGACAAATAACATAAGAGGTTTACATGGTCTAATCCTTCAGCTAAAGATGGAGGAGAGTAAGGCTATAATTAAAGTGCAAAATTATTGTTACATTATAATTCCAACCCAGTTTTGTCATACAATATTTATTTGTCTGACAAAGTTTTGTAAAAGCAATGTTTTTTTTACATGAATGATAAGTCCAACATTTATCCACTTTGTGCAGCAGGGACTTGTTGCTCAAACTCTTCTTGTTAGTCCATGTTGAAGGCAATGCGAGACTATAGCATTCGATTCAGAGTTGATTGTTATTAGTTTTGTAGTTGACTTTAAATTTTTCTCTCATTTCCAATGTTAAACATAGGAAAGTTTGAATAATACATTTAATTTAATTAAAATAAATTAAAAAAACTTATTTTTCTACCATGTGATTGGATCGCAACTTTCACCTCTTACTGTTGAGGTGACAGCAGAATGCATATATCACATTTTCAGGGGTGATGGCTGACGACGGAATGTCGATATCACATTGAAATACATAGATCGAGGCATAGATCACACAGATCAAGGTAAAGGGAATAAATGCTCTGAAGTCGAGGAATATATGCTCGCCAGTCACAATTTATGAAATGCATCGCCTTAAGCAAGTTTCACCACTAAATGAAAACCATTGCATTCGTCAGTCTAATTCCACTGCCTACTACGAACATGGATTCTTCATCAGTCGATATGGACGCTCTTCTCAAGCAATTTGAAAGACTTCAGAGACCAATTGATCTCATGCAGACGCTAAGTGAAAGGCAAGTGAAGGAAGTCCCTGCACGATACATCCTTCCTTCCGATCAGAGGCCATCTCGTACTCTTCAAGACCAGCAGTCTCTTCCCGTCATCGATCTAGCAGGCCTGGAAGACATCGATCAAAGCTTCAAGATTGTCAAACAATTGCCCAAGCATCCCAGGAATGGGGTTTCTTTCAGGTTTGATTGCAATCACGGTTTTTTCTCTTCTTTCTCATTTTTGTGTCGATTATCCAACCAACTTCTTGATCGTTTGGCCTTTTGATTTCATGGATTTTCAATTGTTTTGAAGATAATGAATCATGGAATATCTTTGTCCTTGTTAGAGAGTGTGAAACGGGTTTCATAGGAGTTCTATGACATTTCTCTTGAAGAGAAATAGAAATAGTGCCCTGTGAGACCCGGTATTCACATGCTTGAAGGCTATGGCCGGTTCTTTGACATCTCTGATGATAGGTTCCTGGATTGGGTTGATGCCCTTGTTCATTATATTTCTCCACAGTGGGCCAAAGAAGTTGAGCACTAGCCCAAAATGCCCTCCTCATACAGGTACAACTCTATACACACTCTGTGTGAGATATCTGAAACCTTGATAATAAGCTTGCATCGATTTTGATACATTATTGTATGCACTATGAAGGGAAACATATGAAAAATACGGCGAAGAGGTAATGGGGTTATAGAGAAGTTGTTGTGTCTTCTTTCCGAGGGTTTGGGGTTGAACCCAAATTATATCCAAATCATCAACAAGGTACCAAATTATATCCAAATCATCAACAAGGTACCCCTGCTCCAAGCCAGAATCAATTATTACCCTCCTTGCCCTCAGTCAGATATGGTGAATGGGATTAAACCCTATTTAGATGGAGATATGTTGATTGTTCTTCTCGATGATGGGGTGGACGGTCTCCAGGTTCAGAAAGACGAGGATTGGTTCAATGTGCCCTCTATTCCTGGAGCTCTTATTGTCAACATCGGGGATTTGTTACAGGCAAGTGAAATTCTTTGAGCTCCTTTTGGAATTTCAATTGTTTTTCTGATTTGTAGTAGGTACTTGAGTTAGACTTTAACATAGTTATTGTAAAATGATACGGGGATTCTATAATGGCATATAGTAAGCAATGGGAAATACAAGAGTGCCTAGCACTGGGCAGTAGTGAATACAAATCAGAATCACATGTCGATCGGCATGTTTTTGAATCCACAAATTGATGTGTTGATTGATGTTGCTCCCGAACTGATCGATGAAGGTCATCCCATCCTGTACAAAGCCGTTAAAGCTAGAGCGTATAGAATTGTGTATATGAGCAAGGATCTTCGAGGAAAAACCATTCTAGATGATTTATTTATAGAACGGGCAAAGCAAGTCAATGTGTAGTCCTTCAATTACATTTCTATAAGATGTCTAGGTTTTTGAGTGGAAATTCTAACTATAAAATAGTTGTAGGTTTTTTAGTGGAAGATCTAATTATACACGAGTCTGTGTTGAGCATCATCCATTTGTAAATTATATATGCAAACAGAAATTTACCATTATCCTGTACAGTCAGGTTTGTGCTGCTCGTGACTATACAATTTGTAAATTATATATGCAAACAGAAATTTACCATTATCATGTACAGTCAAGTTTGTGCAAACAGAAATTTACCATTATCAACCTGTGGGTAGGCTTGTGTTTTCTTGTTTTCAAGAAACATAATTATAATTATTGGATTATCAGTTTTTTAATGTGCAAGACATTGAAATATATTATTTCTAATTTTTTAAGATTTTTGGTTTTCCTGGATTTAAAACCCGTACAGTTCTTGGTAATGTTTGTGTTTTACTCTCACTCTCTGTTTATTTTTTCATCGCACGATCTGCAAGCCTTGCAACGTGAGAACTCCCATGGCATCATGTAGGTCGCCTCCCCTGTCACTTCCTCTCCCCAGATATGGCACTCCTATGGCCGAGCTCGGGAGTATTCTTCCTCCTTTGTTTCTCAATGCTCTCCTTCTCCAGCCACCCCGAATTCCTCTTCTTCTCCCTCTCTAGAGGGATATGCAATTGCTCTCACAGACCCTTTGGCTTCTCCTCTACGTTTTCATCCCCAAGCCACCGATAGCCCCTGCCATGCCCCGTCTGAGAGGTAAATCCAGGAGAGGAGCAGCTTGGTACGCAGCCAGGGGCAAGAAGGTGCCAAATTCTGACCATCCACTTGATAATGATGCCCTCCCTGTCTTGGCTCCCATCATAGCTCCCCCTCCTGCAGAGCCAATTCAAGAGGTCACTCAGGACCTATCACCTCTCTCAAACCCCTATGGCTACCGGGTAGAGTGGTTTGACAACCTGGGGAATTCTTTGGGCTACTCACCTCCCCCCCCCCTCTCCACCTCCTCGGCCGCCACCTCCTTTCTCCCCACCTCGCCAACACTTTGAAGCTACCTTCGCTCCCTCACCCCTTCCCTCCACCTTGTTCGACTCCCCTCTTCGATTTACCTACAACAAGTGTGCCGACCGGGAAGTGATCACCGCTTCATTGTGCGAGCTCACCAAAGGACAAGAGGACATCAAGTCCGCACTTCAGGATTTGCAGCGAAAGGACGCTGAGCGATGGAGCAGGGTGGACATTCTGATGTCCTTTCTACAGGACCTCCGACAGGCAATTGTGGATCGAGACAGGGGAAAAATGAAGAAGACCCAGGCTTTCGTGGGCCCAAGGCTTGGTCCAGGTTTCTAATGTTCTCTTGTTTCAGGTTTTAGCTCTTATATTTCATATCCAGCTGTGTTTAGTTTATAGACAGCCACTCTGTTTAGTTTACTCTCAGCTTATCGCCTTGTGTGGCACTATAGTTTTTGCATGTCACACTATGTTTTTATTTGGACAAGTGGCACTCTATTTTTTGAACAAATGCGAACAGTGGTTTCCCAAATGGGCATTGTTTCCACACATGATAGACAGCTTGTAAATTTTTCAAGAAGGCCCTAATACAACTACTAATTTACAAAAAAAAAGTGTCTTCTTCAAGTAATCAAATGATACCACCAATTAGAATATATATTAGTTAAAGAAACATTTTCTTACAAAACCAACTCTAAATCATTACTTATATTTCATGTTCAAATATCAATATCAATATCAAGTATTGTTTTTATTGTCTTTGTTGCAAATTATATAATTTCCAAACCTATGTTAGTCCATTTCCAAACCTATATAATTTACAAACCTATGTTAGTCCATTTCCAAACTTGCATGGCAGAGACTAAGCTACCATGCAACACTTGTTAATCATGAATATCGATACATGGGAGCAAACATCAAGATCAACCCAGTTAGATACAAGTTCCATATCTAATTTAATGTAAAAGATTTTCTTTTTTAATTTGATAGATACTACTTTTTCCAATGGAATTTGATAGATACTACTTTTTTCTATGGATGGATATATGAATTATAAACAAATCAAAATAATAATAAGATAAGTATATTATCTCATTACGCTATGCATATTATATTCTCTTATAAATAAGGTTTTTTTCATTGTGGTAATTACATTAATAAAAGTGAGTGGCCTATTTATCGTTTAGTATAAGTGAGATGTGTAATGTAATTTAATGTTAATTAATTAAAATTAAAGAAAAAATTGAGTTGGTGATTTAAAAATGAAAATTAAAATAATTAAAAAATTGAGACTCATAACTATAATAAGTTGTAACATAAAAGTTTAAATTTAAATGAATAAAAAGTTGAGATCCATAAAGTAAAAAATGAAATATAAAAAAATAGAACCAACTTTAATAATTAAAAATATATATGTAAAAATGGAGAAAAAAAAATAAGACCATAATAATAATGATAAAATAAAGTAGCATAAATCCAACTTAACTCTCATCTTTTAAATACAAAAAGATCTATACCTTGGTTTCTTTTCTTTCCTTCTAAATGCTTCATAGATTTGAGGTAGATGAATCTATTCTAGTTTGTAAGACAATCATACTAGTAATTGGTGTGAGAAGAAATGTAACTTTGTATAATTTGGATTTTAAAAGTTTATGATTATATATAATTTACTTTTTTCAACACATTATTAAAGTTTCATAGTGATTTTGAAAAAATATTTTTCTTTGTCTCATAGGTATAGATCACTCAGTGCTAGAGTGCACTATTAAAGCATTTATTGTGACATTGTTGGTTCGAACCTTGCAAAGTCGTATGTATCACATGTGGGACTGTAGTGGTAGCACTAGAAATCGACTCTGTATCACACGAGTATGAACCTGGGTGGAACTTACCCAATCATTGATTCCACGAGATTAAAAAAAAAAAAAAAACCTTTTTCCTTTACTTTATTTTAATTTTCATAAAATAATTAACTATTTTATGAATTAATTTTTTTAATTAAAAATACAAAATAAATTAATGATAATTTAAGAAATCCATAATAAAAAAAAATAGTTAATATAATTTAGATATA
>ML802348.1:41037-52809 GCA_009831015.1 Picea engelmannii
AGCCAATTCAAGAGGTCACTCAGGACCTATCACCTCTCTCAAACCCCTATGGCTACCGGGTAGAGTGGTTTGACAACCTGGGGAATTCTTTGGGCTACTCACCTCCCCCCCCCCTCTCCACCTCCTCGGCCGCCACCTCCTTTCTCCCCACCTCGCCAACACTTTGAAGCTACCTTCGCTCCCTCACCCCTTCCCTCCACCTTGTTCGACTCCCCTCTTCGATTTACCTACAACAAGTGTGCCGACCGGGAAGTGATCACCGCTTCATTGTGCGAGCTCACCAAAGGACAAGAGGACATCAAGTCCGCACTTCAGGATTTGCAGCGAAAGGACGCTGAGCGATGGAGCAGGGTGGACATTCTGATGTCCTTTCTACAGGACCTCCGACAGGCAATTGTGGATCGAGACAGGGGAAAAATGAAGAAGACCCAGGCTTTCGTGGGCCCAAGGCTTGGTCCAGGTTTCTAATGTTCTCTTGTTTCAGGTTTTAGCTCTTATATTTCATATCCAGCTGTGTTTAGTTTATAGACAGCCACTCTGTTTAGTTTACTCTCAGCTTATCGCCTTGTGTGGCACTATAGTTTTTGCATGTCACACTATGTTTTTATTTGGACAAGTGGCACTCTATTTTTTGAACAAATGCGAACAGTGGTTTCCCAAATGGGCATTGTTTCCACACATGATAGACAGCTTGTAAATTTTTCAAGAAGGCCCTAATACAACTACTAATTTACAAAAAAAAAGTGTCTTCTTCAAGTAATCAAATGATACCACCAATTAGAATATATATTAGTTAAAGAAACATTTTCTTACAAAACCAACTCTAAATCATTACTTATATTTCATGTTCAAATATCAATATCAATATCAAGTATTGTTTTTATTGTCTTTGTTGCAAATTATATAATTTCCAAACCTATGTTAGTCCATTTCCAAACCTATATAATTTACAAACCTATGTTAGTCCATTTCCAAACTTGCATGGCAGAGACTAAGCTACCATGCAACACTTGTTAATCATGAATATCGATACATGGGAGCAAACATCAAGATCAACCCAGTTAGATACAAGTTCCATATCTAATTTAATGTAAAAGATTTTCTTTTTTAATTTGATAGATACTACTTTTTCCAATGGAATTTGATAGATACTACTTTTTTCTATGGATGGATATATGAATTATAAACAAATCAAAATAATAATAAGATAAGTATATTATCTCATTACGCTATGCATATTATATTCTCTTATAAATAAGGTTTTTTTCATTGTGGTAATTACATTAATAAAAGTGAGTGGCCTATTTATCGTTTAGTATAAGTGAGATGTGTAATGTAATTTAATGTTAATTAATTAAAATTAAAGAAAAAATTGAGTTGGTGATTTAAAAATGAAAATTAAAATAATTAAAAAATTGAGACTCATAACTATAATAAGTTGTAACATAAAAGTTTAAATTTAAATGAATAAAAAGTTGAGATCCATAAAGTAAAAAATGAAATATAAAAAAATAGAACCAACTTTAATAATTAAAAATATATATGTAAAAATGGAGAAAAAAAAATAAGACCATAATAATAATGATAAAATAAAGTAGCATAAATCCAACTTAACTCTCATCTTTTAAATACAAAAAGATCTATACCTTGGTTTCTTTTCTTTCCTTCTAAATGCTTCATAGATTTGAGGTAGATGAATCTATTCTAGTTTGTAAGACAATCATACTAGTAATTGGTGTGAGAAGAAATGTAACTTTGTATAATTTGGATTTTAAAAGTTTATGATTATATATAATTTACTTTTTTCAACACATTATTAAAGTTTCATAGTGATTTTGAAAAAATATTTTTCTTTGTCTCATAGGTATAGATCACTCAGTGCTAGAGTGCACTATTAAAGCATTTATTGTGACATTGTTGGTTCGAACCTTGCAAAGTCGTATGTATCACATGTGGGACTGTAGTGGTAGCACTAGAAATCGACTCTGTATCACACGAGTATGAACCTGGGTGGAACTTACCCAATCATTGATTCCACGAGATTAAAAAAAAAAAAAAAACCTTTTTCCTTTACTTTATTTTAATTTTCATAAAATAATTAACTATTTTATGAATTAATTTTTTTAATTAAAAATACAAAATAAATTAATGATAATTTAAGAAATCCATAATAAAAAAAAATAGTTAATATAATTTAGATATATAATTTAGATATAGTTAATATAATTTATATCAACATTTAATGGTTATAAAATAATATGTTAGTATTTACACTTATAAATAAGTGTCACGAATCAATTTGGACGAAATAAATACTCCATTCACAATTACTTCACTAAATACGTTTAAATTAAACAATATTAATAATTCTTTTATAATTTCAAATTTATACACGTTAACAACATCATAAAAAAACTAAGTTAAACAAAACAAAATACAATAGACAAACAAACTTATATTAAATAAAATTATTAAACAAACCATGTGAACACTTAAGACAATCCAATATGTCACCTTTACCACGTTATATTTCCTTTTGGGAATAACTGTGGCATACGGCACCTTCCAATGTAAAGAATTATACTTCGTTGAAAAAGGAGCATCTTCATAAGTATATAAAAATACATTTGTTTTACAGGATAAAAGATAACGGATAAAAGCAAATGGAGATTTTTTTAGTTTAGTGGGAAAGGGTTTTTCTTAATAGAAGTGATAAAATTTATTATAATTTAATAATTAATTGAAAGTGAAATAATTATTATTAGTTGTAAGTGAATTCGTCATTATTATTTAAAAATCATATATTTTGAAATAACTTGTTGGTAGTTTATTAGGGTGTGGACTTTCACTTTTGCTAAATGTTTCTAAGTTTTGGGTTATTAACCTATTTCCTATGTCTCAGAAAGATGAGCTTTTAACCAATCAAAAACAATTTTAAGTAAAGAATAATGTTTATGCCTTTAAGTAGTTGTGATAATTGGTCTTTATGATGATAATATAAAAATATATATATATTAACAAAAATATTAAAAAAAAACAATAATTTTCAATTTAAAAAACAAAAACTTGTCAATAAGGAGGTAATGGTGACAAAGGGAAAAAATAGTAGCATGCTAAATTAATATATATTTTTTAAAGGGAGATATCAATACTATTCGTTGTTGTTGTTGTTGATATTTAAGGTGGTAAAACCTATTGTAATTCAATTGCCAATCAATAATGAGAACAATTATCATTGATTACTATTTATAAAGGTTAGTAAACTCATCATTGTTATTCAATGAAAACCACACCACCTAAAATGATTTGTCAATGGTTTGTAAGGGGGTAGACTTTCACTCTTGTCATATGTCTTTGGGTCGTTAACTTGTTTCCTTACATCCAAGGAAGATGAGCTCTTAGCTAATCAAAAACAATTTTAGATCTTACTCCAAGACCAAAACAAAATTTCAATCTATAGTATCTGCAAGAAAGTTATTGTCCCTTATAGTCATCATTAAAATTACTCTAGTAGGTTCATGTGCTTTATAATAGCATCTAGCCTTAAATCCATACATAAAACCAACTACTACTTTAGTTACATTTTGACTTCTTATCCAAGAAATATCATTATATTATTAAATTATTTAAAAATATATATCAAATATAAATATTTAAAATGTATTACAATGATATGTCTGAAAACTAAATCAATATTCACTTCTAACAAATTCAAAATGGGAGAGGAGAATGTTTGACCAGATTTAAACTTGGATTTTTGTCTAAAAGTCAAGTAGATGGGTTGGTGGGTAACCACCATGATTGCACAAAATATGGAATAAAGACTACATATTACTTAATTAAGCTTCAAAGGAGTAATAAATCTCTTATTTGGTCTGAAGTATCTGAATTCCAGAATTCCATGTGAATTTATTCATACAACCAAGTTTACAACATCGATGTCCATTCCAATTCAATTTAAGAAATTGAATCTATAATCTAAGATGATCCAAGTATTGTACACTCTAATGATAACATAGAACATCATTGCATTGATGTTGATATGTGAATTTATTCATACAACCAAGTTTACAATATCCATATCCATTTCAATTCAATTTAAAAAATTAAATCTATAATCCAAAATGATCCAACTATTATACACTTTAATGATAACATARGACATCATTGCATTGATGTTGATGATAAACATACCTCCTTTAAAAAAAAAAAWTGATTAAGGTTCTTGATAGGGCCAASATCAACGATGGCCCTACCATGATTAGAACTCTTACAAATGCAATGATTATCATTCTAGTGTACAACCTTACCAACATTATAAAAATACAATCACATACTATTTCGTTGTCGTTGAATTCAGTAACTCCAAATGATAAGATTATCTTGAAAACCCCTGGAGGCTTTTCTAATGGATATGTATTCATCTTGCTAATTTTTCCTTATAATTAATTATATCCTTTTAGATTGTCATTTGCATGTTTTGAAAGCCAATTAAGTCCTTTCTCTTTTGGAACACTTAAACTTTAGCATTGGTTTGAAAAGGCATGGATGGGTGTTGTACCTTGTGGACCTCCCAAATTACTTTCTCACTCTAATTTGGGAGGAGGTACCTTGTGGAACTCCCAAATTATTTTCTCACTGTAATTTGGGAGGAGGTACTTTGTGGAACTTTCAAATTACAGTGAGAATGTGGTTGTTAATAAATATGAATGGGTGTTTGTGGAACTTTCAAATTGAGAATGTGGTTGTTAATAAATATGAATGGGTGTTTGTGGAACTTTCAAATTGAGAATGTGGTTGTTAATAAATATGAATGGGTGTTTCACTTTGTGGACTTCTTAAATTATGATATGTGGTTGGTAATAAATATGCAATTTTTTTTAACTTAAAAGTAAGGAAAACCACAAAAAAAAAATCCAATCTTTAATGTAAAGGAATATAACAAAGTTAAAGATAATTTTAAATTAAATAATTATAAAGTATAAGTTAATTTCAAAATTTAAAACAAGGATTCCTACATTGAAAAGATTTATACTATTTCAAAGGATATACATTTTAAATAAATTATATAAAGTATGATTAAATATTTTAATTGTATACACAATCTTTAAATGAAATATGATGATATATTTTAATTGTATACACAACTTTTAAATAAAATATGATTATTTTAACTATACACATAACTTTTAAAACTCTTAATAGATAGTTATATTATACTTAAGTTGTTTCAGAGGGACCTATATGTATTACATATAACATACTTATACGTAAATTATATTAAGTACAATTATATAATGTAATTATACTATAGAGGTTATAAAATTCTTAATAGATAATTATATATGTAAATTATATTAAGTACAATTATATAATGTAATTATACAATAGAGGTTATAAAATTCTTAATAGATAATTATCTTGATGTGGAACTAAAATCCTTAACAATGAATATGTCCTTTTGTTTAGTAAGATTGCCACTAAGAAGGCATCATGAAGTCAAATATGTGATAGTCATATTAATATAAGTTACCAACTAGTAACTTACAGGAGAAGGAATCTTGATCTGTGTTTGGTGGTTGTTCAAAGAGTGATGTGGCCTCTTATGCAATATGGTGGAGGATCTCCATAAGGAGGATGACCTCCACTCAAAGGTTTTGAATGTCTTTTTGATGGGGTGCTTAAGGTAAAACAATTTCATTTTGGGATTTTTTTTTTATGTTCTATAAACTTTTTTAAGTAATATTGAGATTGTTATTGGTTGGTTTCAAATAATTTTCCTGTACTCTTTAAGAAAGCATCAATCATGTTTTTTTGAGTGGATAAGATAGACTTAAGTTTATATTTGAAGCTTCATCTCACATAGATTAAGGAAGAAGAGGATTATTTCTTGAAGTAGGGGATGATTTGAAGGTTTGATGGCTTTTGGCCATCACTGAAAATTTTCCAAATGTAGATTTATGATTCATAAGATTCTTTCTTGGAGGTTGTGTTGGTAATGACCCATGGTGTATGGACAAAGTTGGCTTCTTTATGAAGTCATGGCTTCCTAGTGTTAACCCACTTTCGAAGTCATTATCAGAGGTCCTAATTTGGGTAGGAATGCCTAGTCTCCTTGTTGAATATTGGAGTGATAAGTTCCTTTTGATCATTGGTAATGCCTTTAGTAAGTTTATTACATAGGTCCAAAGATTGAGAAGATGGCATCGCCACCTTTCCTTGAATCTACGTTTAAGGTAATTTGAGTAAAGGTCTTCCTGATAAAATTGAGTCATAGTACGAGAACCATAGATGGAGATAACCCTTGAATTATAAATATATTGATTTCGATAGCATGTTCTATTTTGAGCATGGGAATGTGGTGGCTTCTTCAATGAAGGCAAAGGTCTCTCAAGGGAACATGTAGAACTTAATAGCAAACCCACTTAGTGGAAGGACTCAAATATGAATTATCATTAGGTGGTAGTAATTAAGGATCTATAGGTACCTGAGTTTGATGATTTTGCAAATGACCCAACCTTGCCCTAGATATTGAGTGGTGTGGTGTCGACATTGATATAGAGATGACTAAGGAATCAATCCCTCTACTACTAGATTATCACTTGGCTACTCCCTTGGGAAGGAAAAGAGGAGGCAAGTGTTGGTTTATTTAGAGAATGAAAGGGAGATAATTCCTTTGACCAAGAGATTTGATTAAAAAAAGAAAAGGTAGCATGTTAATTATATGATCCTCGGCTCAAGAAACTATAAGAAGGTTGGTCCCTCTTTCAGTATTGTAAAACAACCATGCTTTTGGAGTTCCAAATTCATTGTGAGACATTGAACAACTAGCTAGTGATTTCACTAAGCAATGAAATTTACTCAGATTCACAATGGGGGATTGAAAGAGGAGGTTTGGCATGAAGTGAGGATCTTGTCCATATAGACATATCCATGCCATCTAATTCACTTGTCAGATAAAAACCAAGAATAAGTCATCATGAAAATACATTACTCAAATAGTACATTGAGTTGTCCTAGTTAACAACACCATGCCTCGCTCCTCAAGGATCATACCTAAGGATCAAGAAGAAAAACAAGCTAAGGAATTTACTTTTGATGCAACAAAAAGTAGCCTAAGGGACATTACAATTTCAAGAATAATCTCTTCATTTAGAGCACAATGGTAAGGAGGAAGGAGAACAAGAAAAAAAGGTCGCCCAAATAAACATTGCTACAAACACATGAAGAATTTGGCATTCACCAATAGTAATAAGGTTCTCGCTCTCCATGTGTCATAACGAGGAAATGTATGTGGAACTTGCCACTACCTACCTATGTCTATATCAACATCGTTGTATGTAATATATACATGGGTATTTGTGTCATGCATTTGGGAGGTTTCCCCCTCAAAGTGGCAAAATAAAACAATTATGTTGGTACGATAATCCCACTTAGCCTCTTCTTGAGTTGTTTTTCCATTCTACAATCTCTACGAACATGGGAAGAAGGGAAAATGATATCAACAATGTTATATGGGGATGTGTTCCCTCAAGTGGGGGGTGTGCCCTCTATGCTTCTTATGTTTTGGGGATGGGGAAACTTAATGTGGGATGTTTCCCCACATCCCTTTTTTAGGAAATCTTAGGGAGATGTAGGGTGGTATATTTCCTTTTTGTGGGGGACATTTGGGGTATCCCTCCCAATAAGGAGGATAATGTGGTGTTCTTTATTAGTAAATGGAAATATGCATAACAGAAAAAAAAAATAGATTTTACCCATATTTACTGCAGAAATATAGATTACAACCAAAACAACCAAATAAATAGTAGAATACCACAAAATATTATACCTTTATTGATGGAAGTAATGTTCACTTGCCTCTTTGAGGGGGAAACCTCCAATTGAGCAGAGCTCCAATTACAATTAACTTCACAAGACATCTCATGACATTGATTCTACTTCTTTAAATAGTTTTATCTACCTCCTAGGAACTTTCCAGTAGGAGGAACCTTCAAGTAAACCTTCTTACAATTGTTGTCTTCTTAAGTATCTTATTCAATTACACCATGTCTATTATATTCTCTTATAAATATAAGATTATTTTCATTGTGGTAATTACATTAACAAAAGTGAGGTGCACTATATTGTCTAGTATAGATGAGATGTGTAATATAATGTAACACTTATTAATTAAAATAAAAGAAAATTTGAGCTAGGTAATTTAAAAATGAAGATTAAAATGAAAGAAAACTTGAGGCTCATAACATAAATCAAAATTAAAACAAAAGAAAAGTTGAGATCCATAACGTAAAAAATGAAATGTAAAAAGAAAAACAAACTTTAATAATAATAAAAAATGGAAAAATGAAAAAAAAAAATGACCATAATAATAATGATAAAATAAACCATCGTAAATCCATCTTAATTTTGATCTCTTAAATACAAAGAGGTTTGTGCCTTGGCTTCTTTTTTTATCCTTCTTAATGCTTAATAGATTCAGGATAGATAGATCTATACTAGTTTGTAATGCAGTCATATTAGTAATTGGTGTTAACTTATAAAAAAATGTAACTTTATTTATTATACAATTTGGATTTTGAAATTTTATGATTATATATAATTTACTTTTTTCAACACAATTATTTAAGTCTCACAGTGAATTTGAAATAACCTTTTTCTTCGCTTTGTTTTAGTTTTCAAAAAACGGTTAACTATTTTACAAAATAGTTTTTAAAAATCTAAAAAATACAAGTTAATGATAATTTGAGGGGCTAGTAAAAGGGTAAGGGGCGACATGCGTAGGGGGGATCATTCATGATCTAGGAGGAAACCAAATAGTAATTTGTGCCTGGGGGCTTGGGTGTGTCTCCAACAACCTAGTTGAAGCTTACTCTCTTTGGCGTGGACTTGGCATCACCAAGAGGGAAGGAATCAAAAGTTTGGTAGTGTTTGGGGATTCGTTAATAGTAATCTGAGCAGTCAACGAGAAAGGAAGCCGATCCAACAGTAAAATTGGCGCAATACTTAGAATAATTAAGGATCTCACAAAATATTTTGATTATATTCGATTTATTCATATCAAGAGGGAACTAAATGTTGAACTAGACCTCTAGGAAAAGTTGGCAAGGGATCTAATTAAGGGGTCCTTCCAAAAGAATGGAGTCACGAGCACCCTTCAAATCCCTTAGGTAAGTTATGGAAGTGGATCTAAGAATTGAAGAAATCATAGGCAAAAGAATGGGATTCATTCCACCACATAATCTATATGAATAGGCATCGGCTCGAGGCTCAATTAATAATTATGCCAAAGGATTAGGTGGAGATCTTGCTGAGATTTTGGGCGGGTGATCTGTCCAATCCACACACCAGAGCACTAAATTTGTGAATGGGTTATATGGGACAAAACATTGCACTAGAGAGATGGTTTGTGGATTGAAGAGGAGCCAAAAGGGTAGTGATAGGAAGGTACACAGAGTTGGAATCACAGGGGAGGTTTTGTGGAGTATAGGAGCAAAGTTTGAGGAAGGATAGAAAATTAGGACATTCACACAACATCGAATCTCAGGGGAAGATCGTACAGTGGGCATTTCAATGAGCATAATTCATGTCTCCTCCTCCAAGCAAGTCCTGGACCTGTATCTGATTGTGTCCATTAAATTCTCTATTGTGTTTCTAATTGTTGAAGAAGGAAGAAGTGATTATAGTCTTCTACTATTTCTCTTACATTATCTACAAGTTATTCCTCGATAGCACTGTAGGGAACCTTTTGGGCCTAAAAACTAGAATTTGGGGCAAATTTTGCTCATAATCATCATGGAGAATCTAGAACACGAAGAATTTAGGAAGATATTGAGAAGTCACAAGGAAGTAGCACAAGCAAATAATAGAGTTGTAATGCTCAACTCAACTAAACTCGAAGAGTTGGAACAAACCAATAACCAACAAAATCCCAATGCCATGGCCATGATCTCACAACATAACAAAGAATTGATTCCTTAGAAGCAGAGTGCATTTAGTTGTGCATTTTGGTAGCAACATCGCATATGGAAACACGCTCCTTGGCTTCAAACAATTTGGACCCTGGAATGCCTGGAACGAGAGAGGATGAAACCATCAATCAAAGTCGGGATCTAATGGACATTGAGGAATCAAATTCTTCTCACATGGAAGGTGGAGAAGAAACACGGAGCAATGCTCAACCTTAAATCCATGAATGTTTTTTTATAACTATTTGTATTTTGAGACAGTATGTAAAGCTGGCCACTTGTGGAATTACCTCGAAGTCAAGTCTAGAATCTATACTAGAGAATAGGGAAATATGTATAGTAAATAGACCTATACAAAAAACAATTTTGAATTTTGATATATGTAATTGTTGTTGCTACGACGCAACCGCTTTTAGTATAATAAAAAATCCTCTTTCTATTCTAGTTAAAAAAGAAGAAGAAAAAATAGTTAATATAATTTATATCAAAATTCAAGTCTTATAAAACAAGGGTTGCATGGCAACGCAATCCCTGCCGAGTTAGTTGGGAAATACATGTTGAACAATGAAACTTAATATAACTAAATGCACAAGTAATGAATAGTTTTTGTCAAAAGATAATAATTGATGGTTGTTTGTTATTCAAAATGTATAATGAAACTAAGCTGAATGGAACTATAATATTCATAAATATAATATAAATATAATAAATACATTATAAATATAATATACATATAATAATAAATCATATATTAGATAATAAGTATAATATGAATATAATAATGCATAATAATAAATGCATATTACAACTTTTTATATTTAGATGTGGTGATTGGTGAAATTCATTGATTATGTAATTAATTCTACATATTGAAAAACGTGAAGGGAGCAATAACACTTCAATTCTATCAACCAATTAGAAATAAGAAACACAACTATTTTTATTATATCCAAAAATATATATTTGTTTTATTATGTTAAACATTACATTGCATACACAAATTTATGGTAAAAGGAAATTAATGTTACATCAATATCACATCAAAAACAAACTCATTGTTATAGTCCCATGACAAGGACTAATAATATGTTAGTAATTATATGTGTGCTTATAAATATGTGTCAATAAACAATTTTAACCAAATAAATACCTTATTCACAATTACTTTATCAAAATCAACTAAATTAAATAATATTAATAATCATTTTATAATAGCAGATTTATACACGTTAACGTTAATATCATAAAAAGAAACAAATTAAAACAAAATAAATACCTTATTCACAATTATTTCACCAATTAATAATTATTTTATAATAGCAAATGTATAACGTTAACATCATTTAAAAAAAAATACCTTATTCACAATTATTTCACCAAATCAACTAAATTAAATTAAATAATGTTAATAATTATTTTATAATCGCAAATTTATAAGCGTTAACATCATAAAAGAAACAAATTATCGCAAATTTATAAGCGTTAACATCATAAAAGAAACAAATTAAAACAAAATATAATAGACAAACAAACTTATATTAAATAAAATTATTAAACAAACCATGGAAATTAAATTAAATAATGTTAATAATTATTTTATAATCGCAAAATTATAAACGTTAACATCATAAAAAGAAACAAATTAAAACAAAATATAATAGACAAACAAACTTATATTAAATAAAATTATTAAACAAACCATGGAAACACCTAGGACAATCCAATATGTCACCTATACCACGTTCAAATATTTCCTTGGGAATAACTTATGACACACGGCACCTTCCAATGTAAGGAATTATAC
>ML802348.1:73056-83216 GCA_009831015.1 Picea engelmannii
CCTTCATATATTTTTATCTTTCACGATTCCATGTGGAAAATGCATTTAAATTTCCAAATTTATTCTTCCACTGTCTACAAATTTGTACTTTCTTATATACTTTCAAAAAATAAATGTTTGTTATATACCTTCAAAAAATAAATGGTGCTCTACATGTCAAGTGTCATTTACTTTTTCCCCATGTTCCATGATATACATGTTGCACACAACACTTCCGTGATATACATGTTTCATCAAACACTTCAGTCATTTACAATTCGACCCCATTTTCCATAATTTGCTTTCTAACCTCGTTGGCAGGGACTACGCTGCCACGCAACCTTGTTTGGTTTGAAGCATTTGAATTCCATGTGTGGTTGGAATTTATTTAGACTACCATGTTAATAAATGACAACCATGTTTATAACATTGTTCTCCATTTCATTTCAATTCAAGAAGTGGAATATGTAGTCCAAGATGATCAAATTATTGTTCACTATGGTGATAACAAAGATAATTGTTTTTAATGATAAACATACTCTTTTTAGAAAAATGCTAATGAAGGCACTTGATAAGGTCAAGATCAACAATGGCCTTACCATGATTAGAATCATACCCCTTTCAAAAAAATGCTAATGAAGGTACTTGATAAGGCTAAGATCAACAATGACCTTACCATGATTATAATTATTACAAGTGCAATGATTGTCATTCTAGTGTACAACCTGACTAGCATTATGAAAATACATCATAGATTATGCAGTTGGGTTCAATAACTCCAATCGACCAGATTCTCTTGAAAACACACTTGTTGGAGGCTTATCTGACAGGTATGGATTCATCGTATGTATTCATCTTGCTAATTTTTCTGATAATTGTATTATATCCTTTTAGATTATCATTTGCATGTTTTACCAATCTCTAATTAAGTCCTTTTTGTTTTGAAAGACTTGAACTTTAGCATTGGTTTGAAAAGGCATGAATAGGCATTGCACTTTGTGGACCTCCCAAGTCACGACGAGAATGTGGTTTTTAATAAACATACAATTCTCTGGAAAAAAAAAACACTATAATCTTCAACACAAGGAAAATATGACAGAGCTAAGAAAACTACTTACATTAATTACATAGTCTAAACTAATTCTAAAAATTAAAGAAGGGATTCCTACACCAGTCAGATTTAGACTGCTTCACATGGAGATATAGAATGATGTGGCCTCCTTTGCAACATGTTAGAGGCTCCCCAAATGGAGGGATGATCTCCCCCTATGAGGTTTTGATAGTTCGTCTTTTTTATGGGTGCTCAAGGTAAAACAATGTTGTTTGGGGGTACTCTTTTATGTTGGAAGACCTCTTGAGTAACATTGAGATTGTTATTGGTTGGTTTCAAATAATTCTTCCCTAATTTTTTAGAAGGCCCCATTCACATCATTTTGGGTGGGCAAGGTAGCCTCAATTCTAGATTTGAATCTCAATCTTGTACAGATTAAGGAGGTAGAAGATTATTTTCTGAAGCATGGAATGATTTGCAGGTTTGATGGCTTATGGTCATCACTGAAAAATCTCCAAATGTGGATTTTAGGTTCCTAATATTCTTTCTTGGAGGATTTGTTGGTGATCCACTAGTGTGCAAAAGGTTTTTTATTTTGGATTTTCTCTTTGAGTTAGATAAAGCATGTGTTGGTAATGGCCCCTAGTGTATGGATAGAGTGGGATTCTTTATGAAGTCATGTCTACTTGGTGTCAACCAACTTTCGAAGTCATTATCAAAGGTCCTGATTTGGGTAAGAATGCCTAGTCTCCTTGTTGAATATTCGAGTGATAAGTTCTTTTCGACCATTGGTAATGACTTTGGTAAGTTTATTACATATGTCTAGAGATTGAGAAGATGAAACCACCACCTTTCCTTGAATCTACACTTAAGTTGATTTAAGAAAAGGTCTTCCTGATAAAATTGTGTTATAGTGAGAGAAACATAGATGGACATGACCCTTAAACATATTGCTTTCTGCTACAAGTTCTATTTTGAGCATGGGCTCTTCCCTAAAGGAAAAGGTCTCTCAAGGGAAAAAGTGGAACAATAGAAAACCCACACAGTGGAAGGTCTTCGAGATGAATTACCAATGGGTGGTACTAATTAACGATCCATAAGTACCTGAGCCTAACACTTTTGCAAATGACCCAACCCCACCCTATCCATTAAGGGGTGTGGTGTTGATATTGATATAGAAATGACTAAGGAATCAATCCCTCTACTACTAGTTTCCTCACTTGACTACTCCTTTCGGAGGGAAAAGAGGAGGCAAGAGTTAGTTCATTCAAATAAGGAAAGGGAGCTAGTTCCTTTGACCAAGCGAGTTGATCAAATAAAGAAAAGGTAACCTGTTAATTGTATGATCCTCGGCTCGAGAAACTATAAGAAGGTTGTCCCTCTTTAAGTGTTGCAAATTGGCCAATATTTTGAAGTGATTGTTAGATATTGTAAAAGTGCCAAATTGATTGTTAGATATTGCACAACTAGTTAGTGATTCACCAAGCAATGAAATTTACTCAAGATACACAATGGCGGATTAACAGGGGAGGTTTGGCACAAAGTGAGGATCTTGGCCATATATATATATGCATGCCATCTAATTCACTTGCTATATCAAAGCCAAGAATAAGGCATCATGAAAGTACATTACTCAAATAATACATTGAGTTGTCCTAGTTAACAACACCATGCCTCGCTCCTCAAGGACCACACCTAAGAATCTAGAAGAAAAGCAAGCTAAGGTATGTGCTTAAAATGAAACAACAAGTAACACAAGGTAAACAACTATTTCAAGAAGCAACTCTTCATCTTAGAGGACGATTGTTGAAGGTGAGGAAGAAGGAGAATAAGAAAAAAAAGTTTCCTAAATAAACATTGCTACAAACACTAGAAGAATTTTTTATTCACCATTAGTAATAATATTTTCCCTCTCCACGTGTCATAATGAGGGAATGTTGGTACGGTAATCCCACTTAGCCTCTTCTTGAGTTGCTTTTCCATTCTAGAATTTCTATGAACATGGAAAGAATGGAAAATGACATCAACAAGCTCATGGAAGACTCTTTCTTGCTCAAGGGAAACAATTTTCCTAAGACTTGGATAAGCTAACATGAGCAATATTTCATGCTTCATTAAGTACCCCATGGATAGGAGATTTGCATTGATGACCCTATATTTTGACACAAAACCCTTCCAATGGCATTGATGGATCAAGATGAAAAATCCCTTGGAGGCTATGTACTCTGGGGCACACTTATGCCTCAAAGATCACCACACAATATGATAATGCATGGAAGACAAACTACGCCAACCAATTAACCAAGGTTTGACAATCTAGCTTAGTGATAGACTACAAACTCCAACATCAAAGTTAGTTCCTAGAGTTGAAGGCTTGAGCAATGAAGAGATACTTGAGTTCTATGTTGGGGGATTGAAGGAGGAGATTCAATATTGTTGGAGAAATTTCTATTTATGACACACTAGTTCAGTGGGAGTTAACTGACTAGTTCTATTTTAGACTTTCTATTTTAGACCATCACTATTATGCATGCATGCATTCCTAAGGAAAGTTAACCGCTTTATTGTTTTTAGTATTTATGGAATGTTCTGCCCTATATATGAGTGTATTCCACTCATTCATTGTATCATATTGATCATCATATGTATCAATCATTCGATCATTGGAGTAGTGTGAATATATTTTCTCATTCTTCCATATTGAATATCTCGTACTTTCTTGATAAGCTTTGTTTGTACTTGCTTTAGCTAGATCTCCTATGCAGGTTTTGATGAAACATTGACATGGTATCGGAACTACGTTGCTTGGAGCAATCCAAACAAGCTAGAGAATAAGGAAAATCAGAGTTTTGACGAAAAAATTCGTGTAATAGACAATGTCACAGCCTTTCTTTGTCGAAAAGTGTGACAAGTTGAAGTTGTCACACCCTAGTACACTACAGAGGGCAACAACTAGGAACTGTCACACCCTAGTACACTACACAGGGCAACAACTA
Source organism: Picea engelmannii (assembly GCA_009831015.1). Lineage (NCBI taxonomy): Eukaryota > Viridiplantae > Streptophyta > Pinopsida > Pinales > Pinaceae > Picea > Picea engelmannii. Next base: position 77,083 of record ML802348.1, read on the forward strand.
GGACCTTTCACACCCTAGTACACTACAGAGGGTGACAAACAAGAGCCTGTCGCTATGTGTATGAAGGACAAGTGCGACAACCTATTAAAACCCCTTTATTTTTTCATATATTTCTCCCAAAATATTAACTTTTTGAGGAAACGACCTCCATGGGAAGTAAATCGACCCATTCTACAAGTGGGTTTTCAACTGTTTGGTGAAATTGCTCACCGTTTGCTCAGAAAGGAAGTTGAAAGATCGCCTCATGAAATTGATACGAATTTTCCATCTGTAAGTGCCTTTTTTGTAGTAATTTCTCAATTTTCGAGTTACACATTAAGAGTATTTTATGGGTTTCTTAGACTCAGTTGGGAGATAATCATTGTAATGGAGGAAAAAATGCAGTTAGATTGACCCTTCGGAATCTGAATCTAAAACTTGTCAAAGAAGTTAGCAAGCTTTGAGGTGAACAAGAGAGATCCAACATTTGTCTTCAAAACATCTGTACCTATTTTTCCAGGGATTCTGGACTCATTGGGATTCTAATGGAGGATCAAAAAGCTTAAGTTGATACTTGGACCACCCACATTAATGAGATGGAGGAGAAATTCACTCTTCTCAATGAAATTTTTTTTGCTGATTTAAAAGAGAAGGGAGATATTATTGCTTGTTTGCAGAAAGATCTGCAACAATCTCTTACTTCTAATGTCGTTGTTGCATTGCTAAATGTTGTTGAGCTTCCTTCACCAACTTTCGAGTTGCACAATCGTGTTTTTGGTTAAAAATTGATGCATAAGATGGGATACATCGGTGGTGGCCTTGGTAAGAATGGACATGGGATTGTACATCCCATTCAACCTGTGATGAGACTAGTAAAAGTCAGACTTGGTTTTGTTGGGAATTCATCACCAGTAGCAAGTTTTCTTGATATTCCAGCCATTAAGACTCAATTTGTTCAATCACAAGAGTCCATCACACAAGATGACTCTTCTATTATTGAGTTAAATCACACAACTAGATTCGACACCAACTTCAACATTAGAGTTGTCATTATCAGACTCTTCAGCACTAGCATCAACGTTTTTGGTAGCAACAAACTTTCAATAACAACTATAGGGTCTACATTCTCCACATATCGTCATCCTCTACATCTTGATCGGAGACAATGTTGTCTTCCTTTCAGGTACCCCCAACCTTTTGTTTGTTCCTATTCTTTCAACTCATTGACGAAGAGGCATATACGACAACATCTTGGAAAGGTACCAACTCCAAGGATTGTTTGTGGTTGGCTTGATGATTGGTCATGGAAACATTTGAGCAATTATTTGAGGACATCTTATAGATGTGTTTCATCCACGATACGTGGGAATAATTCTCATTGATCTTGACTTGACTGATTATGTTGCCTTTACAGTTCCATTCACCACTATTTTGATGACTTTTATGGCGTTTGCTTCTATGTTTTGGAAGCAGACTGACTAGGCGGACCATCTTGGTGTAAGATAGTGCCTTAATGTTTGGAGAGATATGATTGTTGTCAACTAGTATCAGCTACAACATTTCAGCTTTAGCACACTCATTGAAGCATATTATGATCTGTCATCATCAGATCATGCTTCATTGACTTGCCATTTTTTCTTGCTTTTGGAGACTATCTACCTGCCACATGGTGGATCTCATCTGTTCTTTTATTCTTTTGATGCATTGTCTTTTGAGGGGGGGTTTTATTCCCACATGGTTTTCCCTCTTTCCTCATTTTTATTCAGTGTTCATTAGTTGCATTGTACATGAGTACCTAATATGGCCTAATTGTCGGGACTCATTTTTTACTCCATAGTGATGTTCAGGGGGGTGTTGGATAAATTTCTATTTTCAACACACTAGTTCAGAGGGAGTTAACTGACTAGTTCTATTTTAGACTTTCTATTTTATACCATCACTATTATGCATGCATGCATTCTTAAGGAAAGCTAACTGCTTGATTTCTTTTCTTAATTATGGAATGTTCTGCCCTATATATGAGTGTATTCCACTCATTCAATGTATAATATTGATCATATTGATCATCATATGTATCAATCATTCGATCATTGATCGGCTCATTGGAGTAGTGTGAATATATTTTCTCATTCTTCCATATTGAATCTCTCGTCCTTTCTTGATAAGCTTTGTTTATACTTGCTTTAGCTAGATCTCCTGTGCAAGTTTTGATGAAACACTGACAAACATGAGGCAAGGATCTTGGCCACTGCAAACATGTCTATAGCGATCAAGTTGACTCATGAGATTGAAGCTAATGAATTGTCATGCAAAATATTACTTATAAAATAGGACCCATTGTCCTAGTTAACAATACCATGCCTCCCACCTCTAGGATCCCACCTAAGGAACTAAAAAAAAAGTGAGCTAAGGACCTTTATTTTTGATGCAACAACAAGTGGTCCAAGGGTCACAAAATTTAGGAGAAGGGTTCTTCATCTTAAAGGACATTGGGAGTTATCTACAAGATTTCCCAAGGGTACAAGTACCAAATGATCAATATAACACACTTAGGAAACACTTGGGTTGCTCAAGGATAGCCTCTGGTTGGGACAAATTAGGATGAAGCAATAGTTTGACTGACACCATAGTGAAAGACAGTTCACAATAGGTGATTGGGTTTATGTTCCTCTCCATCCATACAAACAAACACTCGTGAAAAAGGGAAAACATAATTTAGGTCCTAAATTCTACCGGCCCTATAATATAATTAGTAGGATCGATGAAGTTACTTGTGCTTTAGAGGTAACCCCAGAGTCTCCAGAGTGTTTTCCATGTTTCAAGTCTTAAGAAGGTTATTGGGCAACACATCATTCCACAAACAAAGTTATTAGTGTTAAATGAGGAAGGTAAGTTGATCTTAGCACCATAAGTAGCCATCAATCATAAAGTTGCCACCTCCTTAGCATATCCATTTCCAAGTATTTAATCAAGTGGAAGGACTTACCCATAGAGGACGCAACCTGAAATATGAACGTAACATGGAATATGAACACTTCATGCATCAAGATCTCAAGATGAAGCTTTGAGGAAATGTTGTTTTTGAAAATGGGGAGTATGTTATGTCCCCAACTACTAGACATATTGTCCATCCTACTTTTTAACTTTGTGTAATAATGTATATGAGTGATACACATATTATACCCCACCCACTTTTTTCTAATTAGGCCACTCTTTTATTTGCACCTTCCTTTCTTTTACGTACCATTCTTATTAGTAATTCAAGTTAGGTCACTCTCTTATTAGAACTTTCCATTCTTCCACTTAAACTCTTATTAGTCCCTGTCGAAGGCGTAGAGGGACTATAGTGATCGATAATTCGTTGACTTCATATTAGTTTGTCCTTTGACTAAAAATATTTGCATAATATCTATTGTTGGAACTAGGGAACTAAAAGCATTGATTTTTATATAATAAAAAATACCATATATGTCATGATCTGATTGGATAACAGATTGGAGGTCTTATTGCTAGCTTCACTATTCTCAATGTTTGATATGTTAGCATATCCAAAGTTTTTGATCATATACGGTCTTTCTGAATTTTTTATTTTTTCTTGAAATGTTTGGATATCCAAAGTTTTGAAGATAGAGAGACAGTTTTTTATTAGTTGACTTCATATTAGTTTGTCCTTTGAATAAATTTTTTTTTCACATAGCCTCTATTGTTCGAACTATTGTTACTGATTATTTTTTTATTGTTATAAAATAATATAATAAATGTTTTTTCGTATGTAACAAACCTGCCACACTGCATTCTTTCTTAAATGTTTACAGAGAAGTCCCGACAGACTTAAATGTTTACCTAACAGGCCTCACAACCTTAAATGTTTACTTAACAAGCATGTTACAATACATTTTCTTTCGGGTTTTTTTTTTTATATGCAATGTTCTCTGCAGTGAATATGGGCAATATTGTTCTTCAGGGACATTGTTGGTTCACTAGTTCATGGTTGCTTCTTTCTTGTTCACCGATTTCTTATTTGCATGTTGTTGTTGTTCGTGTTTTCCTGCTGGTCTTGTTGCAGTTTGCATGCTTGGGATTCTGCAACCATGATTGGAACTAGTCTTTTGTCGTTCCCCATTGACGGGCGGGTTTCAGTGTTGTGTTTAGCTTCCTTTTCTATTTGCAGTTTGCGGGTGGGAAATTTGACTACTGGGGATGCCTGAGTCAAAATCCTCTTGCAGAACATCTTTGTATGTGAGGAGAAAATACGATTTCCTTTTCTGACACGTCACTGTGGCTGTGATGAAGGTAGGTTTTGTGTCTAACATTGGCGATCAGGAATGAGATGAAGACAACATTACAGTCCTGCTTCTCTGGTCGTAGTAATCACATACAAAGATGGTTTGCAAGAGGATTTTGATCGCTCCTAGTATTGAAAAATACCAACCGTGAAAACCACACCTTTTTTAATTGCTTGCACAGTGGCAGGCCTTTGGATGGTCCTGACAGCCTTGAATGTTTACCTGACAGGTCTCACAGCCTGAAATGTTTGGTTAACAGATGTGTTACAATGCATTTTCCTCTGAATTTTTTGATACAATCTTGTGTGCAGTGAATTTGGCCAATATTTTTCTCCACCGACATTCCTGGTCGGCTGGTTGGTGCTTGCTCCTTGGTTCACTGGATGTTGCTTATGGTTGTTTGATTCAACTTTTTAGGTTGAGGTCTTGCAACTACAGTTGGGCCTTTTGGTGCTTCTTCACTGGGTTGTTATTTGTTGCTTTCTCTTGTTTGCTTCAACTTTGCAAGGTTGGGGTCCTCCATCTGTAGTTGGACCTATTGTTACAGTTTGTGGACGAGGTGTTGCACTTCTGTCCTTATCCATTCACCAGTGGGTCTTGGTTTTTGCGGTTGCATTCTTGCATTGCTTGACAGGCCTGTTGCAATACATTTTCATCCTTTATTTTTCTTCTGCAATGTTGTCTGCAATGAATATGGGTGATATTGTTCTTTGGCGGTGTTCCTGGTTCACTGGTTTCTGCTTGCTCGTTGCTTGTTGACCAGTTTCTTGTTTGCCTATTGTTGTTGTTGTTGTTGTTGTCGTTCCCCATTGATGGGTGGGTTTTGTTTCTAGATTTATGATCGTGTTCGTTCTTTGTTGTTTGCTATTTCCAGTTTGCAAGTGAAAATTTTAAATGTTGGAGATGCCTAAGTCAAAATCCTCTTCCATAACATGTTCGTATGCGAAGATAAAATTCGATTTCCTTTTTTATATGTCAGTGGGTGTTATGGAGGTGTTCCAATTGTGGATGCAGAATGTCAACCGTGCAAAACTGCAACTTCCTTAAATGTTTGCACAGTGGGAGGCCTTTGCATGGTCCTTACAATCTTGCATGTTTACCTGCCAGGATTCACAACATGAAATGTTTGGTCAACATGTGTGTTACAATATATTCCTCTTATTTTTTTATACAATCTTGACTGCAGTAAATTTGGACAATATTGTTCTTCACCGACATTCCTGGTTGATTAGTTGATGCTTGCTCGTTGGTTCACTGGATGTTGCTTATTGTTGTTTGATTCAACTTTCCAGAGTTGAGGCCCTGTAGCTGCAATTAAGCCTCTTTGTACTTGTTTATTCAAAAACACATCTCCACTTAGAAAATGCAAATTGGAACATGGTTTTATAGTTGGCTCCCCAAAAAATACTATTAAGATAAAATAATATGCAAAATTTTGCAGTGGATATAAACATCTCTTTCGACTTGAACCAGAGTTTGTCGAGCTCCAAATATATTTCATAGCTAAGAATGTTTTTCCCATAGTTAATGTCTTTCTATGGCTTCATAGTTATGAGACTAAGTGTTGTTGTGCGAGCGATAAAGCTCTCGTCCCTTTCTTTTTCCTCTTTTAAACTTTCCCATTTTTCCCTTTTGTTCTTCCCCTCTATTATGTGTTTCTGGTTCTATACTTTGTCACATTTCTGTGGTCGCGGGTTCTCGGGGTGGTGAACTAACAAATCATCATCTCCATCTATATCTTCACATCACGAGTCCAACCGATCGTCATTAGTTTGCATACTTAGCCAATTTCTTCTAAACTTGCATGTTTTTCCCTTTTGTTCTTACCCTCTATTATGCGTTTATGGTTCTATACTTTGTCACGTTTCT
>ML802348.1:97128-109830 GCA_009831015.1 Picea engelmannii
GAAGCCATAGCCTACTCTGAAAAGTGATTTAAATTCTCCATGGACATCATACCTGCAAGAGCACGACATACCTCAACTTCAATGCAATGTTTGATCATGAGTGAGTGTTACACATGATTTTGGTCATCTTGGTGATGTATTAACAATAGTGTACTCAGGCTCCCAACAAGAACTTTCTCCTGAGAAAAGTGGCATTTATCTCTTTCCAGAAAATATATTTTCAAAGTGAGTTCGCAGGCTGCATATGGCCTAGGGTGCGAGAATGACCCATTCTCACAGGCCACCTTCATCTAGGGTGAGAACTTCTCGCAGGTTGCTCTATACACAGGGTGCGAACTTGTTTTTAAGCTTGGAAAAGAGAAGAAGTCTCGAGGGTTCTAGAAGGGAATCTTCTAGAAAATGAGTTGGCATTCGTATGGTTGTCATTTTACTGGCTTCCTTGATTTGGTGGGATCATTCTCATCCATGTAACCATCTCACCCTCTCCTAAATATTGAAAGGATTCTCATGGAAAAGGTTAAGCAAGATTAATTGAAGAATTGGTGAAGGAATTGTGTGAAGAACCCAGCTTGAACAAAAGCTTGGAGACTCTAGTAGGTCTATCGAGAGGAATTGGATCTTCTTCATGCAAGTACAGAACAAGTGTGTGTGTTGGAACCAAGAGTCACCGAAAGGAAGCTTGCGACATCAAGGCGATTAGGTTGTATCTTCTACTTTCAATTAATATGATACAACGACATCCTTTTCCCATAAAGTCATTCTTACTTTATTGTGTAATTCCTTGATCATATGCATAAGTTAACAATTGAGTACATTTTGCTACCTTCACTTTGGTTGGTTTGTGTTGTCTTGGTCTTGACCTCACGAGAGCATCGGAGCGAAGCGGGAGCAATAAAGACTTAAGGAAGCGATACAAAGGTATGTCACTTGTTCCTCCTTACTAGCTAATTCGATGGTCATAACTTAGGGAAAGAGTCATGTCCTGTCCTATTTTGTTCTAGATCTAGGTGGATCTAGGGAGATCTGTTAGTGTCCACACCTACCGATTAGTCCGATAACAGTGAGTGCATCATACAACATCGTGCGTGGGGAGCTCGGATCGTGCTAGCCATCTATTCACCCTTCAATTCCATGACTGCCTTCATAACCCACCCTAACCTCCTTGCATATGTTTTGTACTCGAGCCTTGACACCTGGAGTTGCCACCCTTTATATTGACGCGCAATCATGTCCTTCGCATAACACCCCATCTGAGGAATGCTCTATTACATTATGAAGTATATAAGAGCTTGCTTTTATTTTAATAATGTTGATTTTCCTTTTTATACTAATTATAATAAAATATTTTTTTGATTTTTTAAATTAGAATTAATAACCTCTTTATAATATCTTAATTTTTTTATCCTCTATTCCTTTTTTTTTCCAAAGGAAAAAACGTAACTTTTATTAAAAGAAATAAAAATTACATTTTGAATAATGCATGCAACGAGCATGCAATTAGTCTGAAAATACCTTTCAACCCCAAAGGGAAGAAAGGCGCAACAAAAATGGCCCTCAAAAGCGGCCCCAGAACAATATAAGTCTACAACAAAAATAACCACACAATCTCAGCCAGGAAGATATTGCAGAGGCATACCAGAAGAAAACCTGGACAGACTAAGCCAGAGCAACAAAGAAAAACCCCTGAAGATCCGGATCCAGAGGGACAACAAACAAAAGGACATGCACCCACAGAAGATAAAGCCATAAACTACATGAGTTGAACAAACCTCAAAGTGTTGATTGTCCCAAAAATCAACACTGTACGCTCGAAAGAATGGACCTCAAAGATCTGACTCAAATCACCGAAAAATAAGTAGAATCCCTGCATCCACTCCACAAAATACCAGAGCCAAGGGGAGCTCAAGGACCCCAAGCCACCAAGGCCATTGAGAAAACCCTAACATTGCATCAAGCCTTGAACGAACCAACAGGGATGGAATAACTAGATCCAAACCCTAAGAATCTTTCCAAAAACCTCTACGTGCACTAAAGGATGAAACAACATAAGAAGGAACCCCACAGACGATGGAAAGGAATCAAAATAAACGAGATCTGAAAATGTAACCAGAGGAAAAAATTACCATACACCAGACGACTCACCCATAGAAAGAGCATCACATCGGGGTCCGAGCAAAGGACTCGCGGTCACCAAACATCCCACCGAGCAAGCATAAGATATTCCGATCCGACCCAAGGAAAAAACGTGGCCACATACCAGACATGCAGAAGTAAAAAAGCCACAACGGAAGAGAGAGCACCACACAACGAGACCTGACTCCTCCAAGGCACAAGCAGTAGATATAATGGAGTGAGCACAACCTCGACCACCCAATAGAAACGAGCCACGAAAAACTCAGGCATTTGCAGCAAGCTCGACGAGAAAACCCCAAGAAAAAAAACAAACAGGGCTCTACGATTAGGTTTCCCCAGCCGCAAAGCCCAATCCCCCAAGAGCTCGAGTATGGAGCTATCCTTTAATCCTTTAATATATCACAATATTTATTTAAACTTAAATATGATAGTATTTTTAAATTGATATTTTGTAAAGCAATTGTTTTTAATTCTCTAATCTATAAATAATTTTAACTCAAATTATCTATCTTTCATAACTATTATGTACTTATACTTTAAACACTTAATATTTTAATTACTTAAAAATAAATAAATTATATTTTAATTTAAATAAAAAATTATTATATATACATCTACTTTAAATACTTAATCTTTTAATTACATTAAAAAATACACTAAATACAAAGTTTTATGATGATGATGATTACAGCTTATTAAAAATCAATTGGTATATCTGATTTTGAGAAGGCAAGAGATTACTTGGATTTCTTTAAAATTGTATTTCTATACTTAAAAATCACATTACTTCGATTTCTTTAAAATTGTATTTTTATACTAAAAAATCATTGAGAGAAGCATTCCAAGATCACCATAATTTTGATGACTTAGGAGGTTCGGAAGGTCCCTATTGTGACAAATATTTTTAAATTGGGATCTAATATGGGTATAGGCATGCCAATCTAAGAGAAAGTGTCACAAAGATGATAGATTCTTTTATCCCATGGTGTTTTGGGATTTGTTCAACACCCACTTTCACTATGTAACTCGTGAGACTTTATTCTTATCTTAACAATGCTGATTTTCTTCTTTGTATTTCTCAAAACTTAGTGATACTTTTGATCTTCTAAATTATGGTCGACTACCTCCTTGTAGTATCTTAAATTCCTTTTATCCACTAATTTTTTTATCACCTCACATATTCTAAATATTTATAATATATTCATTTAAAAAAATTCAAACCTTTATTTCTAAAATTAAATTAATATAGATTTGTATAATTTAATATTATGAATTATCAAAAGTTACTCAAATTGACAATCTTATAAGTTGCATTTATTTGAATAGAACTCTACTACCATTTGGATGAAAAATCTTTTTGGTTTCTTATTGATTTGGGATTCAACAATTAATTAACAAGAGATTATACCAACCATTAGACTTGATTTTAAGATCCCTTGAAACTCCCAAAAAACTAGAAAAATATGATTTTACCAATCCATTAAAAAGCCAAAACATATTAAATTTATTTCACTTTCCACCTCGTGAATAAATTTTCTTTTATTCATTTCTAACTTCATAACAAACTTCTTATAACCAATTTTTTTTTAATACATACAAATAGCTAAAAAGTAAAGACGTTATCTGTTTTTTAGATACAAATAGCTAAAAAGTAAAGACGTTATCTGTTTTTTTAGATACAAATAGCTAAAAAGTAAAGACGTTATCTAACTGTTTTACTAAATGACTTTTTTCACCAAAATAGAAAATTAAAATTCACCAAACGAAAACTTGCCGAGACTTCCCAAAATGTTTCTCCGTCCTGATATAATTTTGATTTAAACAGAGTTAACCACAAAATCTGTCAAGCTAATACATCCAGATGCATGTTCTAAATCTAGCGACACAAGGCAACCTCCATAGTATTGCCCAGTTGACCCCCCTATTACGGACGCAATAGCGCTCGAGGAATTTGGGGGTATTCACGCTGGAGTTACCATGAAAATTTCATGTCCAATTGGTTCTCGACTTGAGTGGTTATGAAACAAAAAGGAAGAAAACTGGAAAAATAGATGCTGTGGTCTCTATAAAACAAAAAGGAAGAAAACTGGAAAAATAGATGCTGTGGTCTCTATAAAACAAAAAGGAAGAAAACTGGAAAAATAGATGCTGTGGTCTCCAAGTCAAGCAGAAGGGTGGGTAGGTAGCCACCATGAATGCACAAAAGATGGAATAAAGACGATCCATCACTCAGCTCAGCCTCAAAGCCGTAACAAATGTCTTCTTCGGTCTGAAGCGTCCGTATTCCATGTGTGTTTGGAATTCATTCAGATAACAAGGTTTACGGCATTGATCTCCACTTCAATTCAATTCAAGAAGTGGAATCTGTGATCCAAGATGATCCAACTATTGTCCACTCTGGTGATAACAGAGGGAACTGTTGCATTGCTCTTGATGATAAACATACCCCCATTCAGAAAACTGCTGATGAAGGCCCTTGATAGGGCCAAGATGAACAGTGGCCCTGCCATGATTAAAACTCTTGCAGGTGCAATGGTTGTCATTCTGGTGTCCAGCCTTACCAGCATTATGAAAATACAGGCACGGACCATGCAGCTAGGTGCAGTAACTCCAACTGACCAGATTCTCTTGAAAACCCACATGCTGGAGGCTTCTCTGATGGGTATGTATTCATTTGGCTCATCTGATAATTGTATTCTTTTTKTTATTGGGAAAAAATTCCCAGGAAACTTCTGTCACTTCCCCCATTTTGACTATGGTATCCGGTGTAAAACGTGTGGCGACTTAGTGCACCTAACTCTCTGGGAATTGAACCGAGACCTGCACAGTGTACTGGATTACCGTCAATGTGCTGGCAAAAATGGCACCAACCGATTTGGCTAACCCTCGACTTAGTGCACCTAACTCTCTGGGAATTGAACCGAGACCTGCACAGTGTACTGGATTACCGGCAATRTGCTGGCAAAAATGGCACCAACCGATTTGGGTAACCTCGGAGCTAATGATAATTGTCTTTTATCCTTGTTAGATTGTAATTTGCATTGTCATGGTGAGAATGGTGAGAATGTGGGTGCCAATAAGCATGGAATTCCCATCTTAAAATTAGAAAAAACTGAAAAATCTGATCTACAGCATGGGGAAAATATGACAGCACTGGGAAGAATTAATTACTAATTACATTAATTCTTACATTAATTACTAATTCCAATATTAAAGCAGGGATTCCTACAACAGCAAGATTTAGGTTGCTTCACAGGGAGATATACTCTTTAGGTAAATGATCTGAAGTATGATTATACATTTTAATTATCCACACAACTTGAATTTTATTCTTAATAGATAGCTATATAGTCACATGGAGTTATACTTTTAAGTAAATTATATTAAATACGATTATACAATTTAATTATCCACACAGGCTGTAAAATTCTTAATATGTATTGTTATGTTTAATGTGGAACTAAATCCTCAACAACGGATATGCTATTTTGTTGTTTATTAAGATTGCAACTAAGAAGGCATCATGAAGTCCACTATGTGACAGTCATATTAATGTACGTCATCAGCTAGAAACTTACGGGTAAAGGAATCTTGATCTTTGTTGGTGCGTGTTCAAAGAATGATGCTGCCTCGTGTGCAGCATGGTGGAGGCTCTCAAAACGGAGTGATGACCTCCTCCTTTCAGGCTTCGAAAGGATGTCCTTCTGATACGTGTGCCCAAGGTAAAACAGTTTCGTTTTAGGATACTCTTTCGCGTTTGGGAAACCTCTTGAGCAACGCTGAGATTGCTACTACTTGGTTTCAAAATATTATCCCCTGCTCTTTGAAAAATCCCCAATCACATCCTTATGGGTGGATAAGGCAGCCTCAGTTCTAGACTCTAGTTTTGAAGCTTGATCCTGCATGGATTAAGGAGGAAGAGGATTATTTTCTAAAGCATGGGATGATTTGCAGGTTTAATGGCTTTTGGCCATCATTGAAAATTTTCTAGACATGGATTTCTGATTCCTTGGGTTCTTTCCTGAAGGATCTGGTGGTGATCCACCCATGTGCAAAAGTTCTTTTTAAATTTTTTTAAATTTTGGATTTTCTCTTTGAGTTGGATAGAGCACGGGTTGGTAATGGCCCTTGGTTTATGGACAAAGTTGGCTTCTTTATGAAGTCGTGGCTGCCTATGTCAACCTGCTTTCAAAATCATTATCAGAGGTCTCAATTTGGGTAAGAATACCTAGTTTCCCTCTTGAATATTGGAGTGATAAGTTCTTTTAGACCTGATGTCAACCTGCTTTCGAAGTCATTATCAGAGGTCTCAATTTGAGTAAGAATACCTAGTTTCCCTCTTGAATATTGGAGTGATAAGTTCTTTTAGACCATTGGTAATGCCTTGGGTAAGTTTATTACCATAGTTCCAGATATTGGAAAGGCGACATCGCCACCTTTTCTTAAATCTGCATTTAGGCTGATTTTAGCAAATGTCTCCCTGATAAAATTGTGTCAGCGTGAGCACCATAGATGGACACGACTCTTAGATTATAAACATATTGGTTTGTGCTGCAGGTTCTATTTTGAGCATGGGCATGTGGTGGCTTCTTCTCTGAAGGAAAATGTCCCATAGGTCAAAAAATCGAAGAATAGCAAATCCACCTGGTGGAAGGATTCGGAGATGAATTATCATTGGGTGACACCAACCAAGGATCCATAGGGATTTGAGTCTGTCGTTTTTGTGAATGACCCCAATCCACCCATTGAGGGGTGTGGTGTAGGCATTAAATTCAGTTTTCAGTGTCGCAACTGCTATAGAATTAGGGTTTTTGCATAAACCTTAAGAGTGACGTTTTTACCCTTGTTGGAGGATGTTGGTGAAACTAAGATCACCTACGAACTCGCCCTAGGAGGGCGCATCTAGTCCCAGGATCAGAACTCCGAAATTTGCAGTTTGAGAAATTAGGGTTTCCTCATAAAACCCTAAGTTTGTAGTTTCAGTTGTAGTTGCAGTTGCGGTTGCAGTACCGGTTGTAGTTGCAGTATCAGTTGTAGTTGCAATGCAAGTTCCTTCGTGCCAGTTGCTGTGCCAATTGCAGCACTAGTTGTAGTACCTGTTGCAGTGAAAGTTTGTGTGAAGTGTTGGGACTGATTTTTGATTGTCCTAGTGCGCCTTACCCTAGCAAATCTCTAGCTACCATTAGATTACAAGTTGAAGCACCTTTGAAGTTTTAAAGGTTCTTTATTGCTTGCCGCTGCTGCCGGATGGTGCCACTACTTGCCGATACTGTTAGAGGTATGTACTTACATATGTTTATAAACTGTATCATTATTCTAAAGGGTATTTGCAGGAGAAATGATCTTTTGTCTAAACAACAATCATAGATCCAAAAGGATCTCAGATCCAACACATTTAGAGGAACAATGCACCCCAAGTTTGATTAATTTGATGTTCCTCTATTTGTTATGGAATTATTGTGATCTTATGAACATCTAGGTTGTATTTTGACCTGTTGAAGTTATGACTATCATACTAACCATTGGTCAAAATTAAAGTATTAGATTGATTAAGGCTGAGATTATAGAGTTTATTCTCTAACTTAGATTTCTGTCCAGAAAGCATATTATCTTAGTACAGAGGACAAGTTGAAGAGAATACTTGTCATCTTGAGGGAAGGAGACTCGGAAGAAAAGAAACACACTCATTCTTGAGAATGAGACTCCAAGTTCTAGGTTTGATTGATTAAATTGATAAGATTCAAATTTGCACATATCAAGTTTGATAATTGCCACATTACAAGTAAACATTATAGTTGTGATAACAATCTTTGAAAAGTTTTATTATTGAATACTTGGTAGCATGTGAGCACTATTGAGATAAATGCTTATTGTAATTATTTACTAGATATAACTAACATCTCCTCTACGAGAAACTTCTTGTTTTGTTTCTAGGTTACCATGGAGGAATGATTGATCACAACACTAGAAGAGTGTTGCTCTCATTTGTTATTATTGTGTTTCTTACTTCTGGCTCTTGTTTCAAGCAGGTCACAAGTGATAGCTCTGAAGGAGCTACTGTGACGATTGTTCTCGCTATTTTTTTTATTATAAAGAGTATTATTCTTGTCTACTGTTTCTCCCTTGTTGTTCTTGTTATGGGCATGTCACAGGTGATAACCTTGAGGGAGCTATAGTGACGGTTGCAGGAGGCAACATATTAGATGAGACATGGAGCAGACTATCCAAATTGTATACATGACCGTATACATTCATGTACCGAAGAGGAAGAAGAAGCTATTTTTGCTAGATACAAAACATCTCATATGGAGATAGATCATGAGGAGCAGAAGTCTCCAAAGATGACAAAACAAATCCCTCTAGTGCAGTTTATCACTCTTCAGATCATTAGGAAGAGTTAGTAGAGCTGGAAGGGCCTACCCATAATCATTGCAGTAACCAGGAAGAGACCAATATGGTCCCATGACACTTTGCAGGACGCAAAGCCATATAGCATTGACGAGCCATATCATGAGGAGCATATATCTCCATTAGTGGTGAGGCAGGCGGCCCCACCAAGTACCAGATCCGAAGGAGCTAGAGTTCAGAGGGAGTCAGCCCTCACGATCGAGTAAGGAGGAGCAACCTCCCCAGGACCATTTATAGAGATGTACAAAGCCTGATTTGTGTCCAGAGGATTCTCCCAACAAGAGGGAGAAGACTATGACGAGACATTTGCTCCAGTAATAAGAATAAGTATATATAGAACAAACATGATTCATTAAAAGAAGCCGACATAGTATAAGATTTAGAGGGAGCAGGTATGACAATCCATGTACTTGAGATTGAGTTATCTCCAGTGCCAGTTGGTGCAGTACATAAGTCGGGCCATGGAGACATGACTACAATAGAAGATTGAGTTACCTCCAGAGAAAGAGGACAAGCTATCCTCTGTGTTAGTTATTGAGCCACTCTCAGTTTCAAATGAAGCTGTTGCCGTGATAGAATAGAAGAGCTACTCTTAGAGTTCAACAACTACAATGAGAATGGAGCAGTCATTCTCATCTTTAGAAAGAGCAGCTGCAGGTGCAGAGTCCCTGTTCCAGAAGGAACAGTTGCGGAGAGAGTAAAGGACATACTCTCAGGTAGTGAGACAGATTGTGCTTTGTAGAAAGCACATAGAGCTAGCACATGATTGTGCAAATTGAGTTGCAACTGAGCAAGTGTACTAGTTTGGTACAATGCGATGTGAAAATTTGGTTCGTTGATATATTTGAAGAACACGAGGATAGATATATGTTTTGCGGTGAACACATTGAGTCACTACATGATTGAGCCTAGACATGTTCACCTGATTATGACAAAACATGTGATGAGGTACCTAAAGGGTACAATCGATTATGGACCCAGATATATCTCGGAGTGTGAGATAAGATTGCAGATTCAGATTGGGCAGGCAATGTCACAGACCAGAAAAGTACATCTAGATATTGTTTTAATATGGGATCAACGCAGTGAGAAGCAAACCTATATGGCACTCAGTTCCGCAGAGGCATAGTATGTGGTAGCATGGTCAGCTTGTGGCGAAGCAGTGTGGCTTTGGAAGTTGATTGCATAATTGTTTGATCTCGAGTTAGAGGAAACCTGTATCTTTTATGACAATCAAAGTTGCATAAAGTTGTCAGTGAACCCAGTGTGTCATGACAAGTCCAAGCGTATCGAGATCAAGTACCATTATATTCGAGAGATGATACAGAAGGGAGCAGTAAAACTCCAGTATATTGCTACCGATGAATAGGTAGCAGATGTGTTGACTAAGCCTCTGTCAAAAGTGAAGTTTGAATACTTCAGAGATGATCTTGGTGTGGTCCAAAAGGATTTTCCCTCATGAGCGGGAGTGATGTGTTCCCCAATAGCGGGAAGTGATGTGTTCCCCAGTAGCGGGAAGCGATGTGTTCCCCAGAAGCAAGAAGTGATGAGATCCCTAGTAGAGGAAGCTACCCCAGTGCAGGTTGGTAACCTCAACGCAGGCTGGTATGCTACCCTAGTGCAGGTTGGTAACCCCAACGCAGGCTGGTACGCTAGGGCCTCACTTGGAGACACACACACTATCTTTGCAACTATGAAGAAGTGTGCAAGTCTTGGAGGAACTGCTACTGCAGCTAGGTGTGACGTTGATGAGGGTTTTTAGTCTATCTCTTGGATACATCTTGGTTAAGTGGTGCGCTACCCTTTCCTAGTGAAGGGTTAGAGGAGGACCTTTTGCTTTGTTAGTTCTCTCTTGGAGAGAGGCATTGTTCTTGGTTGGCTAATCTATATTGAGGAAGTTTGCTGGGTTTTCTTCCCTAGAGGAATTCCCAGGATAATCTTTGTGTCTATCTTGTTTTTGTGATTGCCTCTCTTTCAATGATCTTATATATGCAATTAATGTGCTAAATGATTGTAATAGTAAAGAAGAATTGTAACTGTTAGATGCATAAGTAAAATATCAAAAGTTTCATCCAAATATCCACAAAACAAGAAGGAAGTCGCCTGAGTCCTCTTTGGGTTCTAATTTCCAATTCATTTGCATAATGAGGAACTAAATCGACTTTTCTCCTTTTATATCCCTCTTCATCTAATTTCTCGTTCATTTTATTAATTAAGTGAATTTTCCCTAAGTTTTGATTTAATAACCACTTAAGTCACTTAAAACACCTTTTTGCTTATTTTATTACTTAATGTCACTTTCAACTTAGGCTTTTCCCGTAAATGACATTAAATAATTCTTTTATTTCCTTTTCTTTCGACTATAGCCTACCAGAACTAGTATAGGCTACTCAGTCGCTCTCCTGGAGTCATCAATGGAAAAGGGACATTACAGTCCTCCCTTTCCGAGATTGCTTGTCCTCAAGCAACATCAAGATAGAGTGTTGTAGGATCTGATCTCCCTCCCATGTAGCATCCTCAATTGGAAGTCACCTCCATCTGACTAGGCACTCCCTTATAATATGACTCCTCAACCTGCACTCCCTGTGCTCCAAAACCTCCTCTGGCACCAACTCCAACTGACCCTCCTCGTCCAATGGTGGCAACTCCTATGAAGTAGTAACCTGTTGTCCCACCGCCTTCTTGAGGCAATAAACGTGGAACACATTGTGGATTTTACTACCTTCTGGTAGCTCTAGCTCGTAGGCCACCTCGCCGACTCTCCGGTAAGGTCCATAGAACCCGGGTTTCAGTTTTTCTGCTCCGCTTTTCTTCAAAGAAGACTGTATGTACGACTGTAATCTCAGAAATACCAAATCCCCCACCTCAAAGCTGTGCTCTACTCTCTGTCGGTCTGCATAAACTTTCTGTTGATTTTGTGTTGTTTGCAGATTTTCCTTCAAGATTTTGAAAATCTCATGACTCTCCTCTATCCAATCTTTGGCTTTGGGAGCCCTGCTGTCCCCAAACACTGTCTCCACGAATGATGGTGCGTCGTACTCATACAAGGCCCTAAATGGTGTCATCCTGATGGACATATGATATGTCGTGTTATAGCAGTACTCACCCATATGGAGCTACTTTACCCATGTGCGTTGTTGTCCCCCTACATAGTTCCTTAGGTACCCTTCCACCCATTTATTGACTATCTCTGTCTGTTCGTTGGTTTGTGGATGGTAACTGGTACTCGTAGCAAACTCTTTGCCCACCAGCCTGAACAAATCCTACCAAAATGCACCGATGAAGCGCCCATCTCTGTTGCTGACTATCTGCCTGGGCAACCTGTGCAGTCTGAAGACCTCTCTAAAGAATACCTCTGCCACTTGGGTGGATTTATACTCAGTGGGTATCCCAAAGAAGTGCACAAACTTGGTTAGTCTGTCGACCACCATAAAAATACAATCCCTACCTTGCACCCTAGGTAGTCTTGTGATGAAGTCCATGGAGATGCTCTCCCATTTCTACTCCGGAATGGGTAGAGGCTGAAGTAACCCTGCCAGGTGTGTCTGCTCGGACTTGTTCTGTTGACAAGTCATACACTCTTGGATGTGTCTCAGTACATAATCCTTGAGACCCGTCCATGAGAATCTCTCCCTAATCTGCCTGTATGTCTTGAAGTACCCTCAATGTCTTGCTAATGGAGGCAATCGTAATATTAACAGAGACAAGTTGACTTACCAGAGTATTAAAGGCATTTAGATGTTCTGTCACAGAATCTCCATCTTCCATCCTAAGATGATACAACTTCTTTCGAAGAAACAACTTGTTTACTAGGGACTTTGATTGATACAAATTCCCCAACTTATCCCATAGTTCCTTGGCTGTAGATTCTCCCGAGACATTCAACAAAACCGAATCTGCCATGCAGAGTCGAATAGTACTCCTTGCTCTTCTGTCCAACTTCTCCCAATCTTCCTTCGATATACCAGTAGCTGGTGTACTAGTAGTTTGTGTACTAGTAGGTTGTGTGCCAGTAGCTTGTGTGCTAGTAGACGGTGTACCAGTAGGCTGTGTACCAGGATCCACAACGATCCATTGTTCTTTGTCTACAAGAAGGTCCTCCATCTTGAGCTTCCATAGCTCAAAGTTTTTACCGTTGAACTTCTCTATCTCGATTCTAGA
>ML802348.1:125324-138637 GCA_009831015.1 Picea engelmannii
AGGATAAATGCTGTGTCTCTTGTGAATGTGTATTTCTTAGTGATCTTGTTCTTATGTTGCTCTTATCTATTGAAATGCAAAGAACTATAATAATGGCATAAACATTAACATTCAGGACCAATACTACTGATGAAACAAACAAACTAGTGTTGGGCGTGATGTGCCCCATCTCAAGCAAGTCCTTTATTGCTTTCTCAATCTCGTCCTTGAATCTCTTAGGATGTCTGTAGGGTGCGGTGATTATTGGTGTCGCCCCCGCCTCTAACTCAACGGTGTGCTCAAATCCTTTGTCTGGTGGTTGCCCCGGTGGTATCGACCCAAACACCGACTCATACTGACTCAAGAGTGCCTTGATCTCTGGATGATACTTTTGTCTCGTCTGGTTCCTTCCGCGTGATCAAACATTCAGCTACATATGCTACATCACCATGTCTGAAAATCCTTTCCATCCTCTTAGCCGACACTGTCCTGGGTGCTCCTGTAGATATTCCTCTCAACACCACCTTTGCCCCATTGGCATACTTGAAGCTCATCGTCAATGTCTGATAATTAAAACCAATCTTGCCCAGTGAGTACAAACACTGAACTCCCAATACTATATCTGTCTCTGATAAGTACACTATGTAGACGGTGTCTGTCAAGATGTAGTTACCTATCTTGACCTCCAGATCTGGCACCTGATCTAGACACGTCATGGTGTATCCATCTGCCACTGCTACAGTAAAACCCTCAAACTCCTCTGTTTGCAATCCTCTCCTGACAACTAATGCTGAGTTGATAAAGTGGCCCCACCATCCACTAATGTCGTGACATGCTATCCCTGGATTATCCCTCTGAGTCTAATGGTGTCATACCTCGGTACTCCTGAAAGAGTTACTATGACTCCCCCCTTTGCTGGTGCTCATGGTTTTGTCTTCCCATATAACTGCGATCCCACCTGTGGCTGTGGTTTCTTTGGAGGTTGATCCTCCTCATGTGTATGCGCCTCCTCTGAACTGGAAGAGTCACTATCTAGTATGGGTCTATCCTTCTCCTCCTCACTGTCTGATTCTACCTCAATGTAATGGATTTGTCCCTTTTCCATGCATCTGTGTTCTGGAACCCACAAATCTCTGCAAGCGAAGCACAACTTCTTCCTCATAAGCTCACGCCTGGTCTCATCATCCAATTCTTCCTTTCCTTTCCAATCCTTTTGAGGGGGTCTCTAATCCTTATCTTTGTGTGGAACAAAGGGTTTTGAAAAGGTTTTTATTGTCTGCACCAATTCTCCCATATCTCTAGTGCGCATAACGACGTCTTGAAGGTTGTGAGGTTTGAAGGCTTTCACCCAACCTCTCAATGGTTCAGTCAACCCCTCAGTAAAGAGCAACCCTAATCTATGCTCAGAAATATGAGTCATGGCTACGACCTTTCTCTGGAATTCTCTAATGAAGGATTCGACTGATCTGGTCTGTCGTAGGTGTGTCAAATTTTTGAAGTGGAGTTTTGGATCCCTCCAATCAAACCTCTCCATCAATCTCTCAGTGAACTCTAGGTAGGATGTGATGCGATTGTGACCCAAAGTCACTAATCCGTGATACCACCACTCATGGGCTCCCCCCTCCAAGTGTAATGTAGCGAAACTTATCGCCTCCGACTCTGTCTTCTAATTAAGCTTGAAGTATGTGTCAAGCTTTTACACCCATGCCTGAGCTTAACATTTAGCAGAATCATTGAAAGAAGGAATGGTCAGTTTCCCCACTTTCTTGATAAAATCCATGTTCTGGGATTGCATGTTACCCCTCTGTGCCTCCCTGGGCCTATTTCGATATCTGATCGAACAATAGCCCATCAAGCTCATGTTAGCGTGGAACTCTGACCCTAGTGCAAAGTAGTCTCTCTTGTACTCTGCAAACATATCTCTCGGGCCTACCTGCCCTTGTTCGGACTGTCCCATCTACTGCCCTTGTCCTGGATGTCCAATCTGTTGTTCTCCCTGGAATTGCGGAAAGAGTGGCTTGGGAATTTTCCCCGCTGGAATATAGGTGTGAGTGGGTGTCTGGTGTCCACTCGACCTTGTTGGGTTCCCGCTGGATCCACTGGCTCCACCTCCCTAGTGTCCCATGGGACCACTCACTCCACCTGCTATGTTTGCATCAATTGTGCCCATGCTGTTCTAGATCAGCTGTGTACTGATTGTCATATGTGTTATGGCATTCATCATGTCTCGTTGCCCTCTAGCAACATCATTCAACATAGCCTGGGTATTGTCGTAAGGGGCCTCTGGGCCTTTCTCCTTGCCCTCTGGAATATCATGTTTGTCACCCATCTTACTTTCTATTTCGGCTTTTGTCCTTGAACTGATATGATCTTTGTCTCTATCGTTTGTCTCTGGCTCTGTATCTGATTGGATAAGGAAGGGAATGTAGTCTCATCTGTTTTTGTCCCTTCTATCTCTATTGTGACCCCTACAATATTGAATGCACTCGTCCCCGATGTGACCTCTGCCCTCTTGGTATTCTTCACCTGTTCCCGAAATCACGGGGTCGTGAGTCAAGCGCTTCTTCACAGGCTGGCAGGAAGAAGGCTCTGATACCACTGTACATATCCCCGGATCCACGGATCTGGATATCGACTGCTAACTCTAGGGTTGTGACTGTAGATCTGATGAGCTGGCATTTTCAGCTGAGTTTCAAAAGGTTTTTGGATGCGTTTTGCTGTGTTTAATAGTTTTATACAGTGCATGCAAGTAGATTTGGAACCATAACCAACTCAACAATTTAATTAAGCAAAATAATGGACAATATATGACAATATGCAGAAACTCAAACAAATCTCTTTAGCTAGATCTTTATAGAGGTCGATCTTAACTAGAATGCAAAACAAGATACTAGAGAATACCAATAACGATGATAGATGGATGGATATGAGATCTGCAAAGTAGATCCACTGCATGCAAGGAAGGAAGCGCTACATGCAACCAAAAATGCGCTGCAAAACTGTTGTAGAAGACTGGAAAGTTCACCTTGGTGGCAATACTTGTTGGAATGGGTTGAGATCTGTCTAAGTTGGATCGCCCCGCTCCCTAGCACACTTCCCCTACCACAGAGATGGGAAGCTGGCTCTCTGCTGCATGTTGGAACCCCGGATGGATGCCAAAACCCCCATGCAGTGCAAACTGATGAAATGGCACGATTTGGGTGTTTTACCCATCATAAAATCATGAGATCTGTCTCACTGGAAGTGCCCTAGCCTCCTCTCAAATGGGTCGGAAGGAATTTGGCTCTCCCTACCTGGTTGGGCCTAGCGACTCTTGATTGCTGATAAATCCTCCCCAAAACTTCACGTTGCAACTATAATATATGCGCACTGACTCGTGTTGGGTCTCTTTGCTGCTATGATCTGAACCTGTAGCTCGATGAAGAACCTTTGTGATCCTCCCGATGGACTATGGTGTGTCTCTCAACACCGAACTCTGTCAATGGTGGTGGTTTCATCCAGAAATCCACAAAACAAGAAGGAAGTCGCCTGACTCCTCCCTGGGTTCTAATTTCCAGTTCATAATCTGCATAATGAGGAACTAAGTCAACTTTTCTCCTTTTATATCCCTCATCTAATTTCTCGTTCACTTTATTAATTAAGTGACTTTTCCCTAAGTTTTGATTTAATAACCACTTGAGTCACTTTAAGACTATTTTGATTCTTTTATTACTTAATGTCACTTTCAACTTAGGCTTTTCTGGTAAATGACATTAAATAATTCTTTTATTCCCTTTTCTTCCGACTATAGCCTACGGGAACCAGTATAGGCTACTCAGTCGCTCCTGCTGAAGTCAACAATGGGAAATGGACATTACAAAGTCATCATTCAAATACAATACTCAAACAATGGATTGGTACGTCCTATAGTTAACAACACCATGCCCTGCTCCTGAAGTACCACACTTAAGTATATGGAAGAAAAGCGAGCTAAGGCATTTTCTTTTTATGCAACAAGTGGTTCTTCATCTTAGAGGACAAAGGTGAGGAGGAAGGGGAACAAGCAAAAAAAGTCACCGAAGATAAACATTGCTACATACATGGGAAGAATTCACCATTCGCTATTGGTAACAAGCTTTTTCCCTCTTCGTGTGTCATAAGGAGGGAATGCATGTGGCACCTACCACTACCTACCTCCATCTATATAAACATCACTATATGTAATTGGTGGCATTCTATTAGTGCCATGTATTTGGGAGGTTGCCCCCTCAAGGTGGCAGAGTAATACAATTATGTTAGTATAGTAATCCCAATTGGCTGCTTCTTGAGCATCTTTTCCACTTTAGAATTTCTACGAACATTGGAAGAATGGAAAATGATATCAATAGTGTTACGCGAAGATGCGCTCCCCTAGGTGGGGGGTGTGCCCTCTATGCTTCCCATGTTTCCGGAATGGGGAAACTAAATGTGGGACGTTTCCCCACATCCCCCTTTTGGGAAAAACTGAGGAGATGTAGGGTGGAATGTTTCCCTTTTGTGAGGGATGCCAAGGGTCTCCCTCCATAAAAGGGGAACCTCGAGATGCCCCCCCACGGTTTTTGCCCAACCATCTTAGAAAAAAAACTCAAAAATTCAAAACCCTAAATTGAATGTGAATATTTCTTTCATGCTTTCATTGTTATGTTTGTGGCATGTCATTGCTCTTCATGTATTTAGTTTATATTCTTTTAGGATTTGGGACAACGTCCCCTATGTTGGGGGCCTTGATGTTTACTAAAATTTGGGGAGTGTCTGTGCATGTCCCCCAGACGTGTTTTCCTTTTCCCGTGGAGCCCTCACCTATGAAACTTGGTGGAACGTTAGATATCAATGAACTAAAGCTACTAGGACTAACATCAAAAAGTTGAAGGAGCTTATGTTGTATGTATTTCAAGCACATGGAATGTATGAGCGAGACCAAGAGCCCAAAAGAACTCAGGTTCATCCAGCAAGATCATTGAAGACTCTTTCTTGCTCAATTGCCTAAGACTTTGTTGAGCTAACTCGAACAATATTTCATGCTTCATCAAGTTTCCCAAGGATAGGATAGTTGCATTGGTGACCCTCTATCTCGACATAAAACCCTTCTGGTGGTACTAATGGATCAAAAGGAAGAAGCCTTTGGGGGCTACATATTCTTGGACACACTTTTGATAAGAGATCACAACATAGTATGATAATGTATGGGAGCAAAAATATGTTCACCAATTAACCAAGGTTCGACAATCTAGCTTGGTGATGGACTACACACTCTAGCATCAAAGATGGCTTCCAAAATTGAAGACTTGAGCAATGAAAATTTACTTTAGTTCTACTTTGGGGGATTGAAGGAGGAGGTTCAACGTCTAGTGAGGATGTTGTTGTTAAATTTGGCAGCATCGACAGTCATTCTCCAATGAGAGGCCATGTGGGCCACCCTGAGGCTAGCTAGGGAGATTTGGAGAATCAACTAGTCTTGTGAGGTATCGACAAAAGCCAGGGGGAACGCACAACCTCTGTGAGTCATACCAAAAGTCAGGACGAACGAGATGCTATATGATCTTGTGAGTTTAACCAAGGCAAAGGAAGAAGCCTTGTAAGTCTAAGGCAAAAGTCAAGATGTGAGTCTAAGTGCAAAAGTCAGGGAGAACGTACAACCTCTGTGAGCCTAGACACAAGCCTTGTGAGGTATTGACAAAAGTCAGGGGGAATGTACAACCCTTGTGAGTCAAACCAAAAGTCAAGGTGAACATACAAGCCTTGTGAGCATTTTGCAAAAGTCAAGGCATCTAGCAAAAGTTAGGTTGAATGTACAATTCCTATGAGCTAGAAACAAACAATCTTCCTTATGCAAATAATGTAAATGTATTGATCTAGTGCATTGGCACGCATAACCTTATCCACCGTGAAAATAAATTCGAGTTTCCTAACTCAAGTTGTAAAAGTTGAGTTGCATATCTAGTTTGAGTTGTCAAACTCAAGTTGTAAAAGTCGAGTTGCATGTCTAGTTCGAGTTAGTCAAACTCAAGTTGTAAAAGTCAAGTTGCATGTCAAGTTCGAGTGGTCTAAACTCAAATTGGCAAGTCGAGTTGCATGTCAAGTTAGCATGTCGAGTTGCATGTCAAGTTGACAAAGTTGAGCTGCATGTCATATTGGCACATTGAGTCTCAAGTTCAGTTGCAAGGGCGAGTTTTCATGCCATGCAACATCAAGTCTCAAGGACGAGTTGTCATGCCATGCAAAGTCTAGTTACAAGTCCAGTTGAGTTGGAAAGTTAAGTCTAAAGGCGAGTTGTAAAAGCAGGCACTCTATCCCTAATTCGTGTTCACTCATCTCTCCTTCTTGTGCCTAGTATATACAGAGTTCGACCCCTCTTCATTATTCACTTGTTATGCAGCGCAAGAGTGAAGGGAAGGAGGTGAATGAGAGAGGGCAGCGTATGAGTTTTAGTACTGCTGTCTATTATTCTACAGAGTCAGAAAAGGCAGCGCTTGATAAAATTTATTGCAGCTGATATACACAGTTGCAAAGGCAGTGAAGTATAATTTACTGTGTAAAAGGGCAGCAAAGGATTTTTGCTAGTAGTGCTGGTTTATAACAGCAGTAAAGGACAGTGAAGCATTTCGCTGTTTGCTGGTCATACAGTCAGGTATATTTCATGGTGGTTTATTGTATATGATCTTCATATTATTTGCAAATAAAGGAAGATTGTTTGCTGGAGTTTTCTCCCTTCTTGGGTTTCTCCAGGGTAAATTCTTGTGCATGTGTGAGATTCTATTTGAGTACTTCTTCTATTACTGTTCATCATTTCAAGTGTCCATCTTTTGTTGGTTGAAAGATCAAGTTTTGTTTAAAGTGTTGAAGAAATTAAAGAAGTAATCTGCATATTAAATCAAGCTCTATAATTTAACACTTGTCACTTGCAGATATATTTGTGGCAATCAAGTTGTTTCATCAGATTGAAGTGAAGAACTAGTCATCGTGCAAACACATAACTTATACAGTAGATCAAGTCATCCTGGTTAACAACACCTGCCCCTCACCTCCAATATCACACCTAAGGAACTAGAAGAAAAACAAGCCAAGGGCCTTTGCTCCTGATGCGACAACAAGTGGTCCAAGGGTCACAAATGTTATGAGAAGGGTTCTTCATCTTAGAGGACATTGGGAGTTATCTATAGATTCGCTTAAAAGTACAAGTAGTGGAAGATCGTCTACAACACACCGAGGAAATGCGTAGGTAATGTTAATGCACAGATTGTAGTTTGGGGAAAGCCCAACCCAAACACCAATTGTGTGACACAACTGGGAACACCTATCATTGTCACCTTAACAGATGTCCCCCTCGTTTTAGTGAAGGACAAGTCCAACACAAGGGAGGCTTCCCGGGTGACTCTAGGGGGATTGCGATGGGATAAGCAAAGAGCTCGGAGAGTGCCCCTAAAGGTCAAGGTGAAGGATGGAAATGAGGCTTGAGAGAAAGTCTTATGAGCTGGTAAATGGTTGCCAAATTTGTGTAACTGCAAAACAATGTTAGACCTGCCCGGAACAAGACAATATATGATGATTAAAGCCTCAAAACCAATGGGGAAGCAACAATATGGAGACATATGTCAGCAGTAAATAAGTTATGACAGCTGCAATTTAAACCATCAAAATCAAGTGTATGATGTTGGAAAATAAAGCCAGCAATCAATAGACAATTCTCCAATATTTAAACCAAGAATTTGATAGCAAAAGAGGGCTGTTATTATGTGTTATCAACAGATTTTTATAACAGCCTTATGGCTGTAACAATCTTTTGCTACAACAGCAATCCACCCAAACAATAGCTCTTAGACAATAGATCAATTATGACAACTTGCAAGTAAATTTCAGTGGTAGAAAAGTGAGTAGAGAGTAAAAGAGAGTGAGTTTGCTTTAGCCCTATTGGCTGTAGCTAAATGTTTATTACAATAGCTAGATTGCTTGGCAAAACAAGACGCCCTTAGGGCACAAGATAGCTTAAAGCATGTAGAAATAAATTCCAAACTTGATCAATTCAATCTCCTTGAAATCACGTTTACCAATGCAACAATATTCAATCTCCAATGCCAAAAAGATTAGTGCCTTATCTATTGGGTTATGGAGTCTCTTGTTTATGAGCTAGGGTTTGTTACTCCTCTAGGGGTGTAAGCCTTTTTACTCCCTAGAGTAAACAAACCTTAGCAAGGTAAATCTACAAGGGTGTAAGCCTTTTTACTCCTTGTAAAATAACCTTTTCAATGACAATAAAAGAGAGATCCTTGATGGAGAGTGTATGCCTTTATACTCCTCCAAGGGTTTAACAAAATAACCTTGAAATCAAGAAGAAACACATGCAATTGCAGAAATTCCTTACCTAATCCAAGAGATAGCATGAAAAACCCTTACTTATCAAGATATTCCGCCACAATTGCCAAGAACAAGCAGGCAAGAGAAGTTGCTAGCCTTCCTTCCACCAATAGACAAATAAAGCATCCAATTGCATAAGAGACAACATATAGCGAATTTCCCAAGTAGGAAAAAAATTTCAGCCAAAAGTTATGTAATTCTTAAGTGAGTTATATCTAAAATGAAAGTGAGATGACCTCTATTTATATGAGGTCATCTAAACCAATTTTGTCCACATAAAATGTCAACCACAAATTAAAAGAGGGCCAACCCCCTTTATTTTCCTTTCCAACTTACAAAATAAAAATTACATAAAGTAAATCCCTTAGAAGAGTGACGTCATTGTTAAAATAATTAAAAAGTACCCAGGCAAGTGTTTCTCATCACCTAGGCGCCTAAGGGGTGAGAAAGTGCCTAATGTGGACCCTAGTCATTTAATTTGTGAGAGACAAATTAAAAGGTGACTTTTTGAGACTTAGGGAAAGTGGGTGACTTAAGTGAATTTATTTCCCCCGTTGATCTCATCTAATCTCAACCGTTGGATGAGAGGACTCTTCACCTTCTCTCATGAGATCGACTAGGGTAGGAGGGCGCACCCATTCTTGGGTAGATGAAACAATTTTGAGAGAGCAAGGAGGATGTTGACCTTGAGAAAGGAGGAGGCATTTTGTAGAGCTAGGGCACACACTTCAAGGCAGGGTACAACATTTAATACAGTTTGTACAGTACGGATTTTTAGAGGTCGTACAACCATTATTATGCACACAAATCGAGGAGGAAAACAACTAGATTTTTTAGGAGGTTGGCACACATTCCAAGGCAACCAAACAACATTTATTTGCACAAAAATTGAGGTACCTGTTGGGCACGATTTTCTGTAGAGAAAATCCATACAGTGTTCGCACAAATTTCAAGGGCCGTACAATCCATACGGACTTGGCACAAACTTCGAGGGCTGTATAGTCTGTACGGACTTGGCACAAATTTCGAGGGCCGTACAATCCATATTTTTTGGGCACATTTTTCGAGGAGATTTGGCATGAGTTTTGAGGTATTGTTCTGCTGTGTATTCCGTACAGAAAAGTCAGAAAGTTGGCACAGATTTCGAGACAGTCCTTACAACATTTATTGCTGGGACAATCGTACAGTTGTACGGATTTCTGGGAAAGAAATCGAGGAGCATTTTTAGGACTGTTCAGAAGGAGTTTTTGCTGAAGAAAAGTTTGAGATAAGTTTGTGTATTTTCTGAAGATGAAAATACTGTAAATGAAATTTCTCTGAAGCTCACCAATAATAAAATTCCCTCTCTCACTAGTTTTTCCCTTGTGGGTTTTTCCAGGGTTGTTGTTAAACCAAAAATCACAGTGTTAAATTTCTGAATATTTTGCTGTTGATATGTTTTTATTTCTGCATTAAAGATCGTTCATAATCCTCATGTTTTAGTTCTGAAAATTTGTTTATATGCTGAGTTTATTTGGCTGTCATAAAACTGGGTTTGGGCATTAAACATTGGTTGAAAATCAACGAGACTTGAAACTGGGTGGGGTCTGAAATTTTACATGGTATTAGAGCTGAGTTAAAGAGAGACAGATTTATATTAGCAAGTCAGAAAAGTGGGACAACAGTCACTTCATCGGACATAATTTTGAGTTTTTCATTTTCAACAGAAAAGGGTCAATGGCTACTGGTTTGAGGGTTGAGGACAGACTTGATGGGGCAGTGAACTTTGGTGCTTGGAAGGAGAGGATGATCTTGCTGTTGCAAGAAAATGAGTTATGGGATATTGTTGAGAACTCCACAACAAATCCTGTAAATGTACCTACCGATGCCACTCTTCTAGCAGCATACACCAAGAAGAGTATCAAGGCTAAGAGGATTATTTTTGATGCCATAAAGGACCATTTGATTCCTAATGTGACGGGGAAAACAAATGCCTATGAGATGTGGGAGTCCTTGACAAAGTTGTACCAGAGTACAAATGAAAACCGAAAGATGGTTTTGAGAGAAAAACTGAAGAGCATTAAAATGACCAAGGTTGAAAATGTGGTCACATATCTTACCAGGTTGACACAGGTGAGAGATGAGCTTGGGGCTGTGGAGGAGGCCATTGCTGACAATGAGCTTGTGAGGACAACATTGAATGGAGTTTCCAAACAATGGGCTGTTTTTGTTGAGAGCATTGTGGCCAGGGAGAAGCTTCCCAATTGGGAACGTCTTTGGGATGACTTTGTTCAGGAGGAGACCTAGAGAGGTTATGTACATGGCAGTTCATCTACAAGTCATGATGAGGAGAATGTGGCTCTTGCTGCCAACAACAAGAAGAAATTCAGAAAGGGTCTTAAGGGAGGAAACAAACCGAAGGGTGAAGGGAAGAAGGACACGAGCAAAGTCAAGTGCTTTGCATGCCACAAGTTTGGGCACTATGCAGGACAGTGTTCGAACAAGAAGAAGAAGTAGACAATAGCTTCAACAGCGGTGGAGGAGTTCTCTGCCAAGTTTGATAAGGAGTTTTCCTTAGTTGTGTGTCTTTCCACTAGGACCACTCATTCTAGTGTGTGGTATATTGACAGTGGTGCCTCTCGCCATATGACAGGTGTTTGTGAGCACTTGACAGATCTTATTCAGATTGGTGATCTTGAGGTAGTGCTTGGAGATGACCGGGTGGTCAAGGCAGTTGGTAGTGGTACTTTATCATTTCAGAGGGAGTCTTTACCTCCCATGTCATTGAGAGAGGTCCTATATGTTCCTGGCTTGAAGAAGAACTTAGTTTAAGTTTCTGCTATTGAGGAGAGGGGCTATGAGGTGTTGCTCCGTGATGAGCAGGTGCACCTATTCCCCAAGGGGTCCAGTATCACTTCGGCCAAAGTGATTGGGACTCGACATGAGAAGCTGTACAAGCTCATGTTCCAGCCAACGAGAGCATTATTTTATTCTACCAACAACAGTGATCTATGTGAGCTTTGGCACAAGAGGATGGCACATTTGCACCATGGGGCTTTAAGGGTACTAAGGGAGATTGTGACTGGAGTTCCAGATTTCAGTACAGAGCACCAGGAGTTGTGCAAGGGGTGTGCTTTGGGAAAGTACACCAAGACTGCTTTTCCTAACAGTGATAGTAGAGTAGCATGTATTCTTGATCTTATTCATTTTGATGTATGTGGTTCGATGTCTTCGGCATCGTTGACTGGTTGTTTATACTATGTTATATTCATTGATGACTTCTCATGGAAGTCTTGGATTTTCTTCATGAAGACCAAAGGACAGGTCTTCAATCGATTCCAAGACTTCAAAGCTCTTGTGGAGAACCAGACTGGGAAGAAAATCAGAGTTCTGAGGACAGACAATGGGGGTGAGTATACCTCCAAGGAGTTCATGGATTTTTGTGCAGGAGAGGGCATCATAATAGAGTTGACTGTTCCTTACAACCCATATCAGAATGGGGTTGCTGAGAGGAAGAACAGGGCCATAGTTGGGGTTGCGAGAGCCATGCTACATGATCAGGGGTTGCCACTATTTCTTTGGGCTGAGGCATGCTACACTGCAGTTTATCTGCAGAACAAGAGTCCACACAGAGCAGTGGGGAGTATGACTCCTGAGGAGGCTTTCTTTGGGAAGAAGCCCAAGGTGGGGCACTTTAGGATTTTTGGGTGCCTTACATATTCACATGTCCCTTATGAGAAGAGGACAAAGCTAGAACCCACAGTAGAGAGGGGGATTTTTGTTGGGTATAGCGAGACTTCAAAGGCTTTTCGCATATACATCCCTTCCTTGAGGAAGACAGTTTTGAGAAGGGATGTGAGATTTGAGGACGATGGAGCCTTTAGGAAGTCACGAGGGACAGAGAGGGGTGACCAGTCATCACCTCAGATTCAGGTGAGTCCACAACAGACATCAGTGACACAGAGTTCGGGGCCACCAGTTTCAGTGACGACTGGTCCACAAATGTCAGGATCACAGGTTTCAGGATTGAGTTCTCTAGATTCTACTTCAGGGTCACAGTCTTCAGGTAATGGGGTTGAGCAGGGAGAGTCCCCTCCGCGGGACAGTACTTCAGAGAGGAGGAAGCCCAAGTGGCTTCAGGATACTTTGAGGGAGGCACAAGGTTCAGTGGGGAATCCAGGCAGGCTGTGAGGGACAGTAAACCTCCCGAGAGATTTTGCAGCTACATCGCGATGGTGAGCAGTATCAGGGAGTCTGAGCCTTCTAATTTTGAGGAGGCTATTGGTAGACAGGTTTGGAGAGATGCCATGATGGAAGAGTACAATTCCATCATGAAGAATGATGTTTGGGAAATTGTCCCTAGACCTGAGGGGAAGTAAGTGGTGACTTCCAGGTGGCTCTATAAACTCAAGTATGCTGCAGATGGCAGCATTGAAAAGTACAAAGCTCGCTTTGTGGCTCGAGGGTTCTCACAGGTTGAGGGAGTTGATTATGATGAGACCTTCGCACTGGTTGCTAGATATACCTCGATCAGGTCAGTGATCTCCATTGCAGCATAGATGGGTTGGAAGATCCACTAGATGGATGTGAAGATCGCATTTCTGAATGGTCTCATACAGGAGGAGGTGTATATTGAACAACCATTGGGCTTTGAGGTGCATGGGAGAGATTCTCATGTGTGTAGATTGAAGAAGGCATTGTATGGGCTGAAACAAGCTCGCAGAGCTTGGTATTCGAGGATTGATGCCTACTTGCAACAGTTGGGCTTTGAGAAGAGTGAGGCGGATCCTAACTGTTAATGTTTATGCCATTATTATAGTTCTTTGCATTTCAATGGATAATAGCATCATAAGAACAAGATCACTGAGAAATACACATTCACAAGAGACACAACATTTATCCTGGGAAACCCTCTAGGGGAAGAAAACCCAACAAAAAATTCCTTATCATAAATAACTTATACAATGTTCAAGAGATAACTCAAA
>ML802348.1:152550-162655 GCA_009831015.1 Picea engelmannii
TTCCCTAGGAGTAAGCCTAGACGGAAGAAGTTCCTGTCAAGGTGACAGTGTGGGCAGGGACTTAGACATTGTGTCTCCGAGGGCACACTAAGTGAGCCGGACTTAGCTCACGTCTGCAAGTGTGCATTAGGGCGACAACACTTACCAAGCGCACACCCTCTACACACATCCTGATGCTCAATACTGATCTGTGGCACTCCGGTCACAACCTCTCTCAGTCCTCCGAGAGCCCCATGATGTAGGTGGGCCATCCTGCGATGCCATAACTCACATATCTGTCTGCTGTTGTTGCTACTCGCTGCCATTGCATGAAGTGGCTGAAAAAGTAATCTGAACAGTTTCCCATCCCTCACTCCAATCACCTGTCTTGAGGCAAGTGAAGATCCCCGAGGATGAATCAGTACCTCGGTGCCTCTGAATGTCACCTCAAGACCTCTATCCTGGAGGGTGGAAACTGAAATCAAATTCTTCTTCATCCCAGGGACATAAAGAACGTCTGTGAATGATATAGGTGGCATGCCATCTCTTTGAAAGGCAACTGTGCCAACCCCCGCAACTCTGACCACTCTGTCATCTCCAAGAGAAATCTCAATCCTGACCTCGGTGTCTCTGAGATCAGAGAAGTGCTCTCGAAGTCCAGTCATATGGCTTGGAAGCCCCACTATCAATATACCAGATACTGGGTGTCGTCTCAACTGAAGTGCAACATACGAGAAAGACACACTCTCTCTGAAACTGTGTCTGAAAATCTATCTCCTCTATTGTAGCTGCGGTACCACCCTTCTTCTTATTCCTGTTCGGGCACTGTCCAATGTAGTGTGCAAACTTCTTACAAACAAAGCACTTCACTTTGTTCATATCTCTCCTCTGAACATTGCCCTGACTACTGCTGCTCTCTCCTCCACTCCCCTGTGGTGGGGCCCCAAACTTGGGACCCTGTCGACCCCCACGATCGGCCTTCTTCTTGCCCTTTGTCCAAAGAACAAGAAAGAACAAGATCCTCCTCACCCTGACCAATCTGCTGCTGCTGCTACCACTGTCCAGAAGCCTCGATTGCAAGCTTAATCTCCTCCTGGACGAAGTCATCCCACATCCTCTCCCATGTAGGCATGACTTCCCTGGCAACTATGCCATGTACAAATGGACCCTACGGTTTGGTGAAGCTGTTCATAGCTTGCCTCACCAAAGAGTTGGGGTCAACAACCTCTCCGACGGCTCCAAGCTCGTCTCTGATCTGAGTGTAACGACCAAGGAATGAAGTTACTGACTCATCCTTGAGCATGCAAATGCCCTTGAGTCAGTCATGAAAAACCATCTTCTGGTTCTCATTGGAGCTCTCATACAACTTGCATAGAGATGCCCACATCTCGTATGCACAAGTCTTCCCCGTTAAATGGGGTATGATATGGTTAGGAATTGCGTCACAAATAGTTCTCTTCGCCTTGTTGTTCATTTTCCTGAACTTTGCCACCAAGACGGGAGCAGTGACAAGAATGGGGGGAACAACTGCCTCGACTATGTCCCATAGCCCGAGGTCCTCTAAGACGAAGATCATCCTCGCCTTCCAAGGCAACCAATTGCTAGCGCTGCTAGCCTGTCCTCAATTCGCATCTGAGATGCTGACATGTCTGCCAGACTGCAATCCCCAGTTGATGCTCACACTACCAAGGAAAACACTGTCTCACTCCTGTCAACACAGGTGTGAAAAGAGACAAGTGTAATCTGACTTCACTTCGAACAAAATAGGTGTGAAAAGAGGTCAAAGTCAAATCAGCCTCACTCCTACTGCGTAGTTGTGAAAAGAGACTGATGACAAGTGTCCAAAACTGCCCAACTGTCCTTTGCAAAAATCTGCCCTCTAACAACCATTGAATGAGTCAATGGCTGTCCTCAAAAATGTGCCAAGAAGATGTATATGACAACCAACAAAATGCTGTCCCAACTGCTCAAAATTTCAGCCACCTCAGCTCTGATACCATGAAGATTTTCAGGTCCTATCAAGCTTGCCTACTGGGTCTGTCTTTGACCACAGTTAGGCTCTAAGTTTCAACTGCCAAATGTAGTATATGCTGCTGTTTTATAACAGCCAACAGTCTAAGAACTTCTTGCTGATTTGTTACGGTTATATTTGCGATTTTGGGTGCTCTAGCATGTAGTTTTAGTGACCAGATGTTATCACATGCATATCAAAATAAATATAACACACCTATAGATCTTTATAGTTGAAAATAAACAGATCTAAGAGACCAACACATACATTTTTGTACACAGGTATTTTTGGTCAACATGACCCTGAATAAACCCCCCCTGGGGAAAACCAGTTTGGAATATATATGAGGAAAGCAGAAGATGGAATACAACAAGTACAATATATAATGGAACCTGATACAATAGCAGCCCAAACTGAGCTGATATACAAGCCCAAAGTCTCCAAGTGTGCCCCACATAGAAGCTGGCAAATCCACTGAAACTGCTCCGACTGCAAACTGTGAGCTCATATCTGGAAACCCCTCCATAGGAATGAAGCTCTGCTGGATGGCCTCCCTCTGCAACTGATCTCACTGCAATTTGATGGCTAGAAGTCCCCCTACAACTGATGCGCCCCAATCTGGCAATGCACCCTCCTCAGAAGTAGAACCTCTCCACTAAATAAACAAGGTAGATGATGCAAGCCTCCCTCCATGAAAGCTAGCGCCCAAGCTCAAGCATCCTGACAAAACAAACCTCATGCTCATCCTCCAATAGCTCCTCTCACAATGAACAAAAGAAGAATGAATGCTTCTTTCACCCTTTGTGCCCCTCTTTGACAACCAAAAGGAAACCTAAGATATGAATGGTGGAGATCATCTCATCTCCCATCTAATCAATGGTTGAGATCTCCCCATAAATATCTAAATCAATAACCCACTTTGGGTTAAGTTTCCTATGTCAAATTTATGTCTCTAATTCACCTCCTTTGTGAATTAATAGTCACTTTTAGGCCAAAAATGACTAAATTTCACTTTAGACAAAGTCAAAGTGAAATTAGAGAAAAGTACAAGGTACAAAGTGTAATGTCCATCCCACATGTGCTAAGGAGGTCACAAGCACATGGGGAACACCTCCCAAGGTACAAAACTCAACAATGGGAGGATCTGCTTCAACTATACGCTTGATAGCTTGTTCTCGCTCTTGATCCTTCTTGTTCTCATCCTTCTTGAGTATCTTGATGGATCCTGGATCCTTTCCCTGGTATTCTGCAAGCTTCCCTTTATACTCATCCATCTTCGGAAGTAGTGTATCAATACAATCTTCTTGAGCAAAAGGTAAATCCCGAGGATCATACTCAATAACCTGAGGTGCCACATCATATTTACAATCACTCCAATAATTAGGGCTATTTGGATCAACCACACGATTCTTTGCGACATGTTGACTGTATACAATCTCAAATGTCCCATCCCCCAATAGGGATATGTGCATGAGTGAGGTCCATACTGAGAAACCCTCCTAGGGTAGCAGACCAACTTCTTGATAAGAGCATGCCCCAAGCGTCGGGTACATCAATCACAATTATATTCATGATGAGACTGATGTGGGGAAAAGCTTGAAGATACACCTCCACATCTTCCATGAGACTGTACACCTTCACCCTGCTTGAATCAATACCACAAACATTTCCATAAGGGCGAGTTATCTGCAAACCAAGTTGTTTCATGACCTTTAGAGACATCACGTTTGCCGAGGCTCCAGAATCTAACACACAATTGTTCAAACAAAAACCATTTATGCCCAAAGAAAGATAAAAAGGAGGATCCTCTTCTCCCTGGCTCCCATGATACATAGTATTTAGGATGACTGGAGGATCCCCTGCTCCATCTTGTACCTTCAACGCCTTCAAAACTTCTCTTGTTACAGAAGGAATCTTGCACATCTCCACTACAAAACCGACATATTCATCTTTCCCATCATGCCTGGGTACATCTATATTTAGGAGAAGCTTCTCATCTACAGGTGCAGGTTGTGGAAGTAGATCATGAACTGGAGGTGGAGGAACTTCCTTCATTGCCGGAGGTGGTGGGACTTGTACTTTGTTTCTTCTTGAGTATGTCAGAATTTCTTTCTTCCTCAACTTGTTTAGCTGCCCTCTTCCTGTTAACCCCCAGATTTACTTATGCAAATGGAGGGTTAAGATCCAGCTAGCTTTCATCAAGCTGGTAGTCAGAGATAGGTTTTCATAGAGATCAGAGACAGGTTTTCATGGGTTTTCCAGGGATCACAGAGGCATTTCAAAGGCATATTCATAAGTTTTGGGGAAAATTGCTATTTTTAGCAGTATTCTTACTCTTTAGGAACCGGAGTTCGAAGGTCCACATGTTAGAGATGATTACATATTTGGGATCCTTGTGAGCTCACAATGTCGATGAGCCTATTTCGAGCGACATGTAAGACACTTCTATTTTTAGCAGTGTGAGGGTTTCAAAGCTCACATGACGATTCTGAGCACATATTTGGATTCTTTGCAGAAAATCAAATTCAATGAGCTTGATTTCATTGACATGTGAGAAGTTGCTATTTTTAGCAGTGCCTATTTTTAGGCGTGCTATATATTGGCAGTGTTCTCCTAGCAGTTCTTGACCATTTTTGTCTTTTCCTACTTTTAGGGGGACTGCTATTTTTAGTAGGTCTATTTTTAGTAGTTCTATTATTAACAGGTATGGTTGCCATGCATCGTCATATGTGGCAGCAGGTGAAGGCACCATGTGGATGACATGTGGCAATGTGTTTTGAAGAAAACCCTAGGTGCCCCATTATCAGGGAAACCTTAGGCACCTTATTGGGTAAATTTAGCAGTGGCCTAAAATTTAGCTCCATGCATCAAGTTCTATTTTCAGGTGGATGACTCATCAGCTATTCTTGGTAAAGAGAGGAGCCCTTCTTCTAGTTCCCTCTTTTTCTAAAAACTGCAAAAATATATAAAGGGAAAATTATGATTTTAGACAGGGCAACCTTGCATGAGCTTAGCTAATTTTAGACAGGGCGACCTTGCATGAGCTTAGCTAATTTTAGACAGGGCGACTTCACTTTATTTTTGGTCTTCTTCAGCTCAAAGAGAGTTAAGGATGGCGCATGAAGAAGGATGACTTCATTTAGGAGAGTGCATGGCTAGGATATTTTTGGAGGAGCTCTTGCATGAGTTAGGCACCTTCTTTAGAGAGCTCAGTGATCTATAAAGGAAGGACAAATGGTCATTATTTGCTAGAGTTTATCAGAGCAGCCAGCAGCTTTTCTTCTCCATATTCTCTTCTTTCTTCCTTGCTGTCTGCACTTTCTGTTGAACAGAGATATTGTGATCAGTCTTGTATTTCGTCTTTATGATGAAGCCAATCTCTTGACCAATACAAAGATAAAGTTTTGACTATGCTTTTTCTCACAGCTTTTTAATTTGTTGATGAAATATTTATGTCTTGTGCAGTGGTGTGGACAGTTTTCATGCCTCTATATTGATTATATTAGTCACCTAGAGCACATATTCTTTCTGTTTTCCTCTCACGTTTAGCTGTTGCAAGTTTAAATTCCCTCACATTATTTAAAGTATCAGAATTCTTTAGTCTTCGGTTGCTTACACACAAATCAAAGACCATTATCTATGTGCTGATTTCTTATACTAACATGCAGATTTTTAGTGATTTACAGCACATAAACACTAGGAAAAACACCAATCCAAATGGAGAAGCAATTAGCTAGTGACCTTTGGGCTGATTGCTTATCAGTTATTACTTAAATTTCCGTGCTGCAGGTCTTGGAATCATTGCTGTGCCGTAGTGCAGATTTGAGTGATAACAGGTACAACGTAAGATTGGAAGCCAATTTATTCAAATTTTAATTGATCCTAAAGACCATTATCTATGTGCTGATTTCTTATACTAACATACAGATTTTTAGTGATTTATAGCACATAAACACTAGGGATGCCCCCCTGAGATTGGGAAAACACCAATCCAAATGGAGAAGCAATTAGCTAGTGACCTTTGCGTTGATTGCTTATAAGTTATTTCTTAAATTTCCGTGCTGTAGGTCTTGGAATCATTGCTGTCCCGTAGTGCAGATTTGAGTGATAACAGGTCCAACGTAAGATTGGAAGCCAATTTATTCAAGTTTAATTGATCCTAGAGCTAGTCACTGTTATATTATTCCTAAGTTGGTAGAGAGATGTAGCGTTAAGAAAACTAAGCATACAAGCCTCAGTCAGTTCAACTTTCCCCTAGGATCAATAGGTGAGTAAGTGAGGTTATAGGGAGGTGTCCAATATAGATGAATGGACTGCCCACTAGTGGTGATTTTAGCTGAGTCTTTATCCAAAGGTTTGTACATGATGAATACCCTAGGGTTGCTAGAGCTAAAATGGTAGTTGCATGAGTTCTCGAATAAAGGCTATATTTGGCCTAGTGTTTCCCCATGCGAAGATTGGTTCTCTTTGTGAAGGAGGATGGAGCACTCAGGTTGTGCATTGATTACAGACAATTGAATAAGGTCATTATTACTTCCCAAACCTACACTCAAGTGATAAAGCTCTGAAACACAAGTGCAACCTTAGGGGAACTCAGGAATGCTGCCCATTGTCAAAACAACAACCCTTCCTCTCACTTTAGGCTGGCTCCCCTATGACACAAAAGGGGAATCCCTAAGAAATAAATTAAGATTTACTTTTGATAAAATGGATGGTGGACCAAAGGGCGATGGAATCAAAAAGGCAATTTTATATGGTTCACAATTATGAATGGGAAGGCATGATAGTGCTGTTATAACATGCTAAAATCAGTACGTTGCAGAAAATCACATTGAGGGCACTTCCAAAGGTGCTCCTCTCTAAACCAAAGATGATAATAAGGGTGTGCTCTACCATGAACAGATAATCAACTACTATTCTCACTGAAACGACAGTAGCAAACTTAAATATTCAGCAGTAAAAACAGCAAGGGGAATAAGAGGCTAGAATCACAACATAAGCCCTTCTCAAGGAGCAAAATTACCTGTCACAAAGGAGACTTTACAGCAAATCTGAAATGCAATTTCCAGCAATAGGATTCAGCAAGTATGGACGGAAATTATGAACCTCACATTACAAAAGAAATCCTTAGCTTCATCCACAATTTGGAGGACATTTGGTGGTCATGCACGTGGATCCACATATTTTGGCACATATTTCTAGAGTGCTCCATCTTGAGTGCAGGTTTGGGAGGTAACAGTCACCAGTAAGAACAAGTATCCTTTGCTGATGATTGATGGTTTGTTTGATCACATGAGAAGAGCTAAAGACTTCTCCAGTTTGACTTAAGATCCATATACTACCAGTCTAGGATAAAAATGAAGAATATATAAGATTGCCTTTGGTACATGATATTGGCATTATGAGTTCATGTTGGTGCCGTTTGGGTAAACCAATGTATTTGCTACCTTTATGTGCCTGATTAACAATGTCTTTTGCAAATACATGGAAAAGTTCACCCTTGTATTTCTTGACGACATTCTGATCTATTCAACATCCGAAGAAGAGCATGAAGAATGCTTGTGTCTTGTTTAGCAAGTGTTAAGAGAACACAAGCTATATGCTAAGATGAGCAAGTGTGAATTCTACTAGAAACAGGTCCACTACTTGGGCCACATCATGTCCAAAGAGGGAATATCAATTGATCATGACAAGACCAAGGCTTTATGGGGTTGCCTACACCAAGAATGTTAATGTTTATGCCATTATTATAGCTCTTTGCATTTCAATAGATAACAGCAACATAAGAACAAGATCACTGAGAAATACACATTCACAAGAGACATAGCATTTATCCTGGGAAACCCTCTAGGGGAAGAAAACCCAGCAAAACTTCCTTAATATAGATAGCCAATACAATGCCAAGAGATCTCTATGCTAAAACAGAAAGTCCTCTCCAAGATATGAGCCACTCTCTCTCTCCTTTGCCGGTAACAAATCAGAACTTGTCTCTCAAACTGAGCAAGTGAGTTGTGTTCAAATGAGGCGCTAGCCTCCTTTATTTATACAAGTTCTGGCATGTGTGAAGTGTCTCTTCACTGGCAGGGCCGACTTCTCAATTTGGGTGTGTAAACCCACCTTTATTATATTTCTGGGTCTCTTAATTAACTGCCGGGGCTGACTTCTTATTCTTCCTATTACAATTGTCTTTTGACCAATCCGCAAAAGGGGATTTGGTCCTATTACAATATCCGACATGATCAATCCACAATGGGGATTGATCCTATGAATAAAATATCAAATAATAATAAGAATACTCTTTGTAGTTACATTATTTCAACTCCCCCCCTTAACAAGAAGGGTATTCTTCGGCAGCATCATGCGAGAGAGAGAGGACAACATCATCAACAACATCAGGTGGGAGGACAGCGTCATCAATATCATCTTGGCTGGCGTATCTATAAATCATCGGAAGTTTTCATCGGCAGCATCGTCATTCTCGAAAGAATGCCATCATCATTTGCATCAATATGTATCAGTATAAAAAATGATATCTCATCACAGCACTAGGCTAGCCCATCACAGTACTAGACTGGCTCTATGTCACAGTTGTTAAGCTGGTAGCTCAGTGCAAGTCACATCTTGCTTTACGTCTAACAACTGGGTCAGAAGCAAGGAACACATCATCTTGCTTTACGTCTAACAACTAGGTCAGAAGCAAGGAACACATCATCTTGCTTTACGTCTAACAACTAGGTTAGAAGCAAGGAATCATCTTGCTTTACGTCTAACAGCGAGGTCAGAAGCAAGGAACACACACATCATCTTGCTTTACGTCTAACAACGAGGTTAGAAGCAAGGAATCATCTTGCTTTACGTCTAACAACGAGGTTAGAAGCAAGGAACACACACATCATCTAGCTTTACGTCTAACAGCGAGGTTAGAAGCAAGGAATCATCTTGCTTTACGTCTAACAGCGAGGTTAGAAGCAAGGAATCATATATACTCCCCCTTTCAGGGAGGGTCCTTTCGGACTATACCAAGCTTATCTCGAAAGTGTTCAAACTTTACACGAGATAGAGGTTTGGTCAACACATCAACAACCTGTTCATCTGTGCTAACATACAGGAGCTTCAAGGCTCCTCTCTGCACCATGTCACGGATGTAATGATAGTGAATCTCTATGTGCTTCGACCTGTCATGTAATACATGATTCTCTGTCATCTTTATGTAGCTCTGGTTGTCACATAGGATTGTGGTTGCTTACATCTCTAGGTCAAATAGACTGGTCAGCAACTTTCGAAGCCATATAGCTTCGCAGCTAGCAGAACATGCGGCAATCTACTCTTCTTCCACTGTGCTGAGAGCAATACTGGATTGCTTCCTACTCTGCCACGAAATCATGGCTGATCCCAAACTGAAACAACATCCGGAAGTGTTTTTTCTGTCAGCAACGCTTCCTGCTCAATTTGAATCGGTGTATCCATTCAATGTGAAATTATGATCTCCTTCATAACTGAGACCATAATCTATTGTACCTTTAAGGTACCTCATCACATGTTTTGCAGCCACTAGGTGAACACGTCTGGGCTCTACCAGAAACTGACTCAAGGTGTTCACGGCAAAACAAATGTTTGGTCTGGTGTTCGCCAGGTACATCAGTGATCCAATAATCTGTCTGTACAGTGTGGCATCAATCAAATATGACAAAGTATCGACCAACAGCTTCAGCTTCGCTTTCATGGGTGTATTCATGGGTTTGCATTCTAGCATGTCAAATATCTTTAAGATCTCGATCGTGTACTTCCCTTGGTTAAGGAAGATCCTATCTGGACTCTGCCATACCTCAAGACCTAAGAAATAATGCATTAGGCCAAGGTCTTTCATTTCAAATTCAGAGGCAAGTCTCCTTTTACATTCAGCGATGAACTTTTCTTCTCCAGTTAAGAATAAGTCATCCACATATAGCAGTAAGATTACCGGCTCATTATCCATAA
Source organism: Picea engelmannii (assembly GCA_009831015.1). Classification (NCBI taxonomy): domain Eukaryota; kingdom Viridiplantae; phylum Streptophyta; class Pinopsida; order Pinales; family Pinaceae; genus Picea; species Picea engelmannii. The sequence continues at coordinate 162,518 of ML802348.1, forward strand.
TTTTGAAGTAGAGATTTGAGTCTGCTTTACTCTTGGTAAAGCCTAAGCTCGTCAAGAAACTGTCTATACAGCCATACCAAGCTCTAGGAGCTTGCTTCAATCTGTATAAGGCTTTCTTCAATCTGCAGACATGAGACT
>ML802349.1:0-11113 GCA_009831015.1 Picea engelmannii
CTAGTAAAGAGATGATTTGGTTACAAAGGTTTATGGAGGAATTGAGAAAGAAGCAAGAGAATATCAGGTTTTACTGTGACAGTGAGAGTGCAATTCATCTTGCAAATAACATAGCCTTCCATTTGAAGACTAAGAATATGCAGTTGAGGTACCACTTCATACGATCCACCTTGGAAGATGGAAATTTGAAGTTGGAAAAGATACACACTAGCCAGAATCCTGCAAACATGTTAACAAAGCAAGTAACCAGAGAGAAATTGAGTTCCTATTCAGTTTCAGTTGGTCTTTAAGAATGAATATGAAGATAATAAATTTGCCAGGTCCAAGAAGGTTCAGATTCTATCATATACAATAGTGGTGGAGTCGTTGAGATCAGTCTCCAAGTGGGAGATTGTTGGTTGTGGAGCCTAATTATGTTCCTAATTCAGAGGTCCTTGCTTTCAGTCGTGTTTATACCCCATGAAGAATTTACACCCCAGAAGTATGTACACTCTTCCACGCGGGGGAGTGCAGAGGGGGGTTTATACATTTACAGCCTTGTAAATGTATATCATAATTTCATTGTAAATTTGGACCATTCATTATAAGGTCTTAGATCTAACGGTAGAAATTATGTTAGGGTTTTTTTCCATAGAAGGAAACCCTCTGTTATGAGGTAAATGTATTGCGACTATGCATTATGGCGAGAATTGTATTCTGAGAGATGATACTGTGAGAGAAAGAAGAGGAATTTACAGTGAGTTTTTTTGTAGGTTGTATCCCTTCATTTGATGGATAATAATAAAGGAAGGACCTGGAAATTTCTCTAGTGGACGTAGCCCACACTGGGTGAAACATGTAAATCTGTGTCTCTCTTGTATTGTGTATCTTCTGTGTTTTGTTTCCTCATTTGCTTCATTTTATTTCTCTATGGTCCTATTTTTCTAACAGTAAACCTATACCAATCTATGCCAAAAACATATAACCAACCTGTACCAATATCCTGTAATCAATCATGTACCAGAATTTAATTTGTACCAACAAATTCCAACAGGTACGCAACCTGTGTATGTTGCATCTCACATATGTATGTGCCTTGTCTATACTGCAGCCTACATATGTATGTGGCATGTCTATACCACAGCCTGCATACACCTTAAACAAGCTAGGGTTTTCATTTTTTCTAAAAATTAGACACGTTGTTTCCTCTGTCGCATCAACTTGTAACTTGTCACTGTGTCGCATCATATCTACCATTATTCTATTTCTGTAGATCTAACTTATATAGTAAGTGCCATACATCCAATAGCTTCTCTAGGGAAAATACTTAAACCCCCGTAACCATATCTCATGTAGACAACAATATCCAACTAATCATAAAAATAAGACATACCTTTTGAACATGTAGATAGATATGATGTACCTGATCACTGTAGACCTTCCTGGGAGCTTGGTTTTAGACTTTGAGAATCTATCCCTTTCAAAAACTCAACCTTTCATGTATTTTCCAACTGTACACACCCTTCTTTACTGCCACCTCACGTATGTACGTGACCTCTTCTACTGCAACCCGTGTACACCTAAAAAACTATGGTTTTTTTAGTATTTTTGCAACTCTAAAACCTTCTCCATCAACCCTTCTTGCTTCCTCAAACTTGAGTAACTTTAGATGTATTGATGAGTACCTGCAATAAACCTTACAAAATAATAGATATTCAATGTGCTCAATAGGTGCTTATAGGAGACCCTTTCTCTCTTATTTATACTCTCCAAGTAGCTTCCTCTAGGGGTTACCTTCTAACCAACTTAACACAACTTCCTTCTTTTAGGAATAACCCACTTCTAACCACTTGTCCACTTATAATAAAGTCTCCACTTCTTAGTTGCAACTAATTTATTTTTAATTATTTTCTTATTGCAACAAATTAACCCATGATTAACTCCTAATTTCACCCACTTTGACTACTCAACTTCTTCTACGAGTTTCTAGAATAATTTAACTTATTTGACCTTCTAGGGGCTTCTAGATAACTCATGAGGATTCTCCAACTTCACAAGGCCATAAATCTATAACCTTGAGGAGTTATGTAAAGTTCCACATATCACCGGAAATGGAATTACATGTACTATACATTTAGAATAGTCTTACTTGAAAATATACTTATCTTCAAACCTTTATACCTCAAATAATATTAAGTCCCTCAACCATACTGTTGGGGATGCCGCAATTTTCTATCGGACATTATTCAAGGGTTGAAATCAATGAAAACCAACACATTTAATCAAGACACTTAATTCTTGAATCTTTGTCATTTTGTTTGAGGTCACTAAACCAATTTATATCATTTAAGGTGGATCAAATCTCTACACAACATGCACCATTTTCTCTAATAATTGAATGACATATTGAAATTGTTTCTATGATTATAAAATCACCTACCCCTCTTTACTTGTTATCCCACATTGGTTTTGAGGTTTCCATATCCCTCTTTTCTTTCTATTCCATATTGGTTGCAAGGTTGTTATCCCACATTGGTTGTAAGGGTTCCTTATTTCTCTCTACTTGTCATCCAACATTGGTTACAAGGTTTGTCTTGCTTACTTCCCCTTCTCGACTAACTTAAAATCTATTTCTCCTACTACATTCCCATTACAACTTCTAATCCCATCAAAACCTCTAATATTTATTCTCCCGGTACAACTTCTATTCCACAAGCCTCATTATTACCGAATCTCCTAGTGTATATAACCTAATTCAATCTCTCGATATCTATGACCTAATTCAATACGCACATGTTACCCTCCCTATTCCTCATTTCATTTCTCAAACTACACAAAAAACAATATCCTACTATGTACAACTCTAGTACAATAGGAACATCTTATTCACAACCTCTAACCACAACCAAAATCTATTTCTCCTATTATAATTTTTAGTCCACACAACCCTCCTTATTTCTTCACTCAAACTAAACAAAACTCAATCTCATATCATGTACATATAATTCAATTAACACATCTTAATCATGGAAAGGTTCACAATATTACCTTCCATGTAGCCCATAATCATTTCTCCCTATAATTATTTAAATTGAGTGTGTTAGTTAGTTAGATTTCATAAATTGCATAAGGTCCTAACCACCTTATTTTTAGGTTCCTTGGATTAGGTTGGAATTTGTTATCATAAAGTCACACCTTTTATCTAGAATCCAAGAACTTCACCTTGTTATATTGGTTTTTCCAATATGTAGTGTTATTTATTAGAAAATTGAATGATACAAAGAAAAAATAACAAATTTTACCTAGATTTACTACAGAAAAGACATATTGCAGTCATAATAACCAAATAAAGAACCAAAATAGCACCAAAATGTTATACTTTTATTACTGAAAACAAATTCCACTTGCCTCTTCTAGGGGGAAACCTCCAATCGAGAATAATTCCAATTACAAATAACTTCACAAGACATATGATTGCATTGCTTATACTTCTTTATATAATAACATTTACCTCCTAGGAACATTATAGAGAAGAAAATTTCTAGTAGGCAGCACCTTCTAGTAAGTCTTCTTACATTTATTGCTTTAACACTACTACATGGGCCTTATTTACTAGAGATGGCCTCCATACATATAAATACATAGAAACCTATCTATCTAATTAGTGGGTTAGGGATATTAGGACCCTAACATTCCCTCCCCCTTAAAAAGTAGTATCATCCTCAAGGCTAAAGATGAGGAAATTACTAAAGAATATTTGCTAGTTCTTGCGTGACATCCTCAAGCTTTGTATCCTTCCATTGTATTAAGACCTATTGGATAGTACGTTGGTGGAGAAAACACTCTCAAATTTGTTAAGGATGACCTCAAAATACAACCAAATGCAACCTTATTCATCCAATTCAAGGAGGTTAGTTTGAACACTGCAATGAGATCCAACCACTTTATTTAAGAAAGACACATGAAATATTGGATGGATTTTAGAGTGGATCATAAGTTCTAATTTGTAAACCACTAGCCCAATATGTTTGAGGACTTTATAGGGGCCATACAACTTTGGAGTAATCTTCTCGTGGTGTTTATATTTGAAGAAATTATGCTTATAAGATTGTAGATGAAAGAACACCTACTCCCCTTCTTGAAAATGGCATTCAAAGTGATGTTGATCAGCCTGTTGCTTCATCTGATTTTAATCCATGACCAGATTATCTTTGATAGTGCATATAATGTTGTCCCAATCTATGAGGGTATTGTGAACCTCATGTACCTTAGAGAGTCCTAGTAAGTAAGATAACACATATGGGGGATTTTGGCCATAGAAAACCTCAAAGGGAGTCATTCAAGTGGATCCATGATAAGTTGTATTATACCACCATTCATCTAGGGTAATCACTAAACCCATTAACACTGGAGTTCTGAAGTGAACCACCTCAAATATGCTTCCAAAAAATTGTTCAAAGCTTTTATTTGACCATAAGTATGTGGGTGATAGGTAGTGCTAAGATTCAATTGAGTGACGTGGAGTTGAAATAGTTCTTACCAGAAATTGCTAGTGAAAGTGGAGGCATGGTCTATTACAATAGATTGTTGCATACCATGGAGTTTAAAGGTAATATCCATGAATATGTGAGAAACAATGAAAGCTTTAAAGGGGTGTTGGAGAGCATACAAATGAGCATATATGGAAAGGAGATCAATCGCAACCATGATGAATTATTTATTGTTAGATCTGGGTAACTCCACAATGAATTCCATAGAGATGTCATTCCATACAACTAAAAAAATAGGTAAAGGTTGTAGTTCACCGATATTTTCATTGTTTCTCCCTCATGTCATTGGAAAAGGTCATATTATTCCAAAAAATTGTGGATGTGCTTCTTCATGCCCTCCCAAAAAATGAATGTTTGATCCATTCATATGTTTTGTGGAAGACAAAACCACTTGTCATTGGATATGCATGGAGTTTATATAACATTGTTGATTTAAATATGGATTGTTTGCTCAAATAAAAATTCCCTTTATAGAAAAGCTCATAATTGTGCCAAGTGTATCCTTGAGATGCATGGGGTTCCATTTGAAGTTGTTGAATTAAGTGGGATATAAAGGGATCTATGAACAATTGCTTCTAGACCTCATTCAGCCAATCTTCTACGATGAAGGACAATGAAAATGGGGACCCTCCCTCTTCATAATTTTGAGAGAGAGCATTGGATACCACATTATCCTTTCCCTTCTTATAAATGATCTCATAATCATAGCCCAACATTTTGGTGACCTATTTTTGTTTCTTTAGGGATGGAATCCTTTTCTCAAGGAGGTAATTTAGGCTATGATGATCATTTTTAATTTGGAAACATTACTCTAGAAAGTAGGGAGACAAAATATCCATAGAATGAAAGATAGCCATCATTTATTTTTTACAAGTGGATTTCCCCACAGTTTTTTTTTTCCAGTAGAAGTCATGGGTCTTCCCTCTTGCATGAGAACTACTATGATTCCTTTAACTAAGGCATCAAATTCCAAAAAAAGGTATGAGTGAAGTCTGATAGAGAAAGTACTAGGGTTGTACACATAGTATTCTGCAAATCCCATAAGGTCTCATATACAAATTCATTCCAACTAAAATCATTCTTTTTAATCATGGAAATGAGGGGGGAAACAATATTTCTACAACAGAGGAACTACAAAAAGTAATACTTACATCACAGAAGAAAATGGAAATTTAATTATCATTTTGGTCTATGTAGACGATATCATCTTTGGAAGAGACTCTGATGATCTAAGTCAAAGGTTTTCAAAGAACATGCAAAAAGAATTTGATATGTCCATGCTGGGTGATTTGTCCTTCTTTATAGGTATGAAAATTTCTCAGTCAAATAAAGTCATGTATAAGACAAACTACATAAAAGGAGACGTTAAATAAGTTCAATATGGAAGATTTCTAGCCTATCGGTACTCCCATGATAACAGGTTGCAAGATGGGTAAGGATGATGAATCACCAGAAGAAGATCACACCATATATAGATCAATGATTGGTAGGATTTTATATGTACTACATCAAGGCATGATGTTATGCAATTTGTTGGATTGGTTGCAAGATTTCAATCTACACCAAAAGAATCGCATGTGATGGAAATCAAAATATTATTATATACTTGAAGGGCATAGTGTATTTTGGACTGTAGTATCCAAAAGGAGATAATTTTACTCTAAGAACATACTCTTGTGAAAATTGGGAAGACAGTGTTGATGACAAGAAAAGCTCAAGTGGTGGAGAATTCTTCTTGGGAGGCTATTTAGTAACTTGGTTAAGCAAGAAACAATATTCAATATCATTATTCATGACAGAAGAAGATTACATTGCAACAAAATCTTGTTGCACACAAATCCTTTAGATGAAGAAAGAAAAACAAGATATTAAGACACAATGCAAGAAACCAATTACTATACTATGTGAGAACACTAGTCCCATAAGTATTTCCAAGAACCTAGTAATGCACTCAAAGACAAAACATATCCCAATCAAATATCATTTTCTGAGGGAACAGGTGAATGATAAGACTATCAAGTTGGAGTATGTTCCTACCAAAGAACTAATTTCATATCTTTACCAAACACCTACCTAGAGATATATTTGAGTATCTCATATAGAAGATGGAAGATTCAGCTGAAAGTTGTTGGTAGCTCAACAAAACCAAAATTTCAGAACAAGAGTGAATATGATTGGACGTTGTAGAAATAGAAATTGAAGAGTATCGTGCTAGGGCACTCACAAAGGGAATTACATAAAGAGAGAGAATACTAAAGGGATCCTTGTCATTGTTGACAAAGGGGGAGAAAATGTCCAGTAAAACAAGCAACTCAGTTGAGAAGCATATATTGATAGGGGGGCCCAACATAAGCCACAGGGGGAGTGAGTGATATGTTTTACTCAATTGTTTCCATCAATGACAAGGGGGAGATTGTTGGACAATTTGTGTCATTGATGTCAACACTATATGGGGTTTCTTTTTACTGATTAATTGATAGTGTCATTGATGACAAGTTGTTTGTGACAAGATGAAAACACACTCTTAAATATTGGTTTGAAAATAACCCTCAGTCGAGGAAGGAGGATAGATTATGCCTTAATCATCGATCATCAAATATATCGATGATCCTACATCGATAGTAAATTGGAATTTTTTGAATCGTGTTTGTAGGTGGATAGAGAGTTGAATTCCCATTTCAAGTGTGGAGGAACATGAATCGTTAGATCAATATAAAGAATCAATTGTCACTATAGATTCATCGGAACGAGACCTTGTTTATGTGTCTAAAGGTTTAGCTAATTGAGATTAGATCAGAAGAGATTATGACCATTGATGTAGTCTATTAGAGTTACAGAATTGAAGAACCGTGACTGTTGCATCCAAATTTACAGTAGATCATGACTGTAAACTATAATTCCCAGAGTCTCCATTCATATGTTAGTAATATATGGATGAGATTAGATATATATATATAGATCGATGACCAACATCAACTTTCATTTGGAGTTTGAAATTTAGATTTAAGTATTCAGAGCCATAATGTTGACAGAGAAATCTGTTCTCCGAAATAATGGTATTGAAATGTAATATTCTTCGATACCCCTCTTATCAGATATGTGAAACTTACCCAATATTCCGAACGTTGATGGATTATCTCTGACAGTATCAAAAATAGAATATTCCTTGATGCTACATCCATAGGTGGCCACGTGTCAAAGTTCCAAGTCAATGAAGTGTACAAAGAAGAGATGAAGCAAGTGATGGCATCAACATGACGTTAGTGCCACTTCAGTGTAAGTAGCCATGTCAGTATCATGTCAATACCATGAAAGACCCATATGGAAGTCGTCTAAGTAGCCACATCACATCGGAGTGGCATAAACCAATGTCCAAAATAGGGACATGCGGCATCAACTTATTGATCAAAGAAAAGGTATTGAAGACTATTCTCTCTTGGAACCACTCCTGTCGGAGTGAAATAGTTCAACATTTTATTTACACTCCAAAGAAAAATCATCAAAGAAGATTCCATCATGCCTTGATTTATGTGTTGACATATATGTCTGTTCATTTCGATCAATGGTTAGGATCTATTTGGAGTGAAATAGATCAATGACTCTAAAAAGGACATGTGGAGATTTGTAGAGACATGTGATGAGTTGACATCAACGATTCTAAAGTGGACACATGGAAGTGGGATCCACGACTATGAGTGAGAGACGTTGCATACACATGGAAGATACATACAAGTCATCCAATGAAAACCTAGCACAATGGAAATGAAGGCTAATGAGTGTGACCATAGATCTTGAAAAATCAAAGGTGGAGGTTTGATCCGGGATATTTTCATCGATGTGACTTATTAAAGAATTGTATTAAATGAGCATAAATTGAAGTGCACCATAAAGAAGGAAAAGATCAATAATGAAGAGACATAAGCATCAAATATGAACAAAAAAACTTGATAATGGAGTTCGTCCCTAGTGGACTATGTCTTTAGGTCCTACACTCAAATGGGTAGGCCTCTTTACTAACTCAAAAAAATAATTTGGCAAAATACATAAGTATACCTCATTCTGGAGTTAATCTACATATATTTTATCAGATAAGAAAATGAACAACACCACTAAATTCGTGGCATCGAATTACCCAAAAATGATTGCCTCCATGCCTCAATCTGAGTCTAGCATTTTTAGGCCCAAGAGAAATTATGTCTCGATTTTTGTGCCTACAACCTGCAATAAATTCACGGGAATCTGTCTCGAAAATCATCCCCTATGCGTATGGCCATGCCCCTGGTCTACCCCCCCATGCACTGGTGAAAATAAACATTTAAGTAATAATGGGGGCAGACTTTACCAAGTCACAACCTAGCCCAAGTGGTTGGTGGACATTGCAAAGGTAGAGTTGATGGTGGAGATCTCAGGGTCACGCTCGTAGGCCTCCCATTTTTGGCATATGGTTACAACATAATATATATTTGGTTGTTGGCTTTGGTGGAGAATTTGGCGGATACAGTTAAGTTTGAATGAGCCTTTGGCGGATACGGGTAAGTTTGGTGGTGTGGTTATATCTGGCTAGATTTGGAAGAATCCTATCAAATTTAGCAGATTGGGGGTTGGTGCCAACCAACCTTGCCAATTTTTGGAAATCTCAATGTTGGGAATCCTTATGAATTTTCCTACTGCCATGTGGCAGCCCATGACTAAGCCACGTGGCGACCAATCATTGGCCCACATCACCTTCCTACACAGTCACTGTCACATCATATCTTCCTGGTCATCTTGCCACGTCACCGGACAAGTGGTGGTAAGGTATACCACGTGACTGTATGGACTACCACATGGCATCTTTTCATTGGTCCATGGATTTTCTCAAAAAGTCCAAAAATTAGTGACACGTGGCATCCTCTGGTGCTGCCATGTCACCATGCTAACATCAACATGACATGTGTCACCCTCTACGTGTGCCATGTATATTGTATAGATGATGATGTCATCCATACTGGTGTTGATGTCAGTAGTACGGATGTTGAATCATCCCTGTTGGCTGGGCTAGGTTGACCAAAACTTTGATCACAAATATCTTTTGATTCATAACTTCGTTTGACAAGTCATTTATGCCATTGGAAATCTTGCAACGTGCTCTTCACGATGATGCCAATTTCACTAAACTTTGAGGACTTTGAATTTTTTCCATTTCTTTGACTACTAAGGCCATTCTAAGCTTCCTGAGTTGCATCTGTGAATTTTGAGTTATCCTTAGTCTCCTCTAGATCCTTTTTGGATCAAGGTTGTTTAGTCATTTGGACTCCAAAAAGGTTATATAGTATAGTCCATCAGAGAAGACATGGTCGGAGTGAAGTCAACAAGTGGGCTTCAATAATAAGAACTCCGAGAACCAACAACAACCATTGATCAACGATCCAACGGTTGAGATAACACTTAGGTTTTTAGAATCACTATGGTCCCAATGACATGATCACAAATCAATGATGGAGATTGAATGAAGATCTATATCTGACGATTGTTGAGTGATAAGGCCCCAAGGGTCCGATAGGCTTGGCATTCTTGAAAAATAAGATCACAGATTGATGGTGGTAATTAAATGGAAACCCTGATTGGACGATGGATGAGTGTTGAGGTCTCAGGGGTCTAATAGGCACCCCAATTGTCTCGATAAAAGTGATCGCATATCAACGGACAACATCAAATGGAGAAATGATCGAATGATCATTGATTGTCGAGGACCAATGAACCAGATCGCATGAAATGAAAAGTGTTGAGGCTCAATGTTGACGAAGAGGCAAAGGGACTCAAAGCCAACCTGATGAGAATGACTTTGTATGTGGACAAATGGTTGAGTACATGATATTTATAAATAATTATTCCTATGTTGAGATAATGGGTGTGAAAGAGGTGGATCTAAAACCACAAGGAATTGGAGTAGAGTTCATATCCCATGAACCTCATGGAGAATAAAGGAGGACCGAATATTCTGTGAAGCAATTTACTATGCCTTAAGGTTGATTTCATGGAATATTATTTTTTAAATGAATTTTAGATCATCCAGGTTGGTGCTTGGTTTGTATGTTGGTGCCTACAGAGGATTGGCATCCTCTTTCATTTGCAAGTTGGTGCCTATAGAGGATTGGTGTCCTCGTTATTCAAACATGAATTGATATTAATATATAAATGATTTCAAGGTCTTCACAATCTAGATTTCAATCTCTATGTTTTTAAATATATTGAATAATGTCTATGATTATGATGAATACATTTATGGTATAAATAATTTCAAATCTAAGTCCTAACTATGAATAAAAGGATTAAAATCATACAGTATTGACTCACCCCCCCTCTCAATATTATTGACCATTTCAACATTATACAATATTAAGTATGTGAGTCCTCAACTATGTTAAGCCCTAATATTGGCTCATTACCCCTTAATTGGGTCATATTATATTAGTAATGTTATTTTATTTATGTCAGCTTTAGGCCATTAGTTGTAATTATACCTCCTAGTCTCCTATATATACCAATGAGACATTTTCATTTTGAATCATCTTGTACTTGAACATTTAAGTGGGGTAAAAGGA
>ML802349.1:39016-52022 GCA_009831015.1 Picea engelmannii
AGATGATTTGTTGATGATATGTTGTTGATATGTATTCATATATAACTGATTATAAATGACAACAATTAGTAATGATCAAATGTTGAATGTTAACTAAGGAGTTTTTTTGTAAGAGGGAAGTTTTGGGAAAAAGATCCCCACACTCATTCACTCCCCCCCCTTCTAAGTGTGGTAGGTGTGTCCAACATTTAGTTCATTTAAGTCAACAAAAAATGGAGTGTTAGCAAGGACACATGAGTTTGGGATAAACTTAGACAAGGTGACTTCACTCTATTTTGGTTTTATTTAGTTTAAAGTGAGTTAAGCTTGTTTCATGAAGGAGGTTGATGAAAGGCCCGTGACTAGGATATTTTCGGAGGAAAATTGCATGGGTTAGGAACCTTCCTTAGTCTCATAAGAAATCTATAAAGACAAGGTGAATTGGAATTATTTGTTAGATTTTTTGGAGTGAGAAACTAATAGAATTTTTCTTTCATATTCTTCTCTTCTCTTCTTGTTGATTGTACTATGCACAAAGCTATATCATTGTGATCAACATTGTACTCAGTCTCTATGGTGCAACCAATCTCTACACTAATACAAAGATAAAGTTTGGCTATGTTATTTTCTCAACTTTTTGAACTTGTAGATGCAATAATATCTCTTTGTGTTGTGGTGTCGATGGTTTCTTTTGCATCTAATTTGGTTGAATTTTTCATTTAGAGCTCATATTCCTTCTTATTTTATTCTCATACTTAGCTATTGCAAATTGAAAATTCTCTCACAATTTTAACTATCAATTTTCTCAAGTCTTTTCTTGCTTAATTGTAGCAAAGGGTCATTAATTTTGTGTTGATTTATTATAATAATACATATATTTCTAAGTGATTTTTTAGTGCATGAACAATAGGGACACACCCATGTGACTGGAAAAGAACCAATCCAAATGGAGAAACAATTAGCTAGTGACCTAGGGTTGATTGTTTAATAGTTATTATTCGAATTTTCCTTGTTATAGGTCTTGAAATAATTGTTTTCCCATAGGGAAAATTTGAGTGATAACAACTATGTACCTTGGTACCCATTATCATCAATAGTTGGATACCTCGCATCTAGAAATATTATTAATCAATGACTAGTAACTAGATGATTTCTCCCATGTCCGTCTATGACACATCTATTCACGTAGTGTAGATTCATACATTACAATGGATTTCAATTGAAGACCTTGGGTTGTGGTGGTTGATACTGATAGAGTTGGTTTATAGTAACACTACTCTATATTGCATTGGTACATTGGAGAACCATATTGTTCACTTCACATTTCCATTATTCTTGTAATGTTCATTGATACATAGATCTATAGAAGAGATTATCCTTTTCTTAAATTTGTTTCAATCATTATGATTTACCTTTTCCTACAATACTGCAATCACCTTCATTCCAATAGATTTGACCCATCCTTCATCTAAATGGTTTTGATTTCCTTCATCCAAGTGACTAGAACCTCACCTGTTTGCATTGGTGTGATCTCCTTCAAATGAATGGCTGTAGGACTATTTAAGTTGAAGGATGAGACCTAACTTGGTGTTCACCTCGATGATATCCCTTCATCATTCATGGCATACCTTATACAATGTCCTTCACTTGCATTAGTGTGATGTCCTTCAAGTGAATGGTTGCAAGTTCTTTCAATTACAGGGTTGTGATTTCCTTCCTTGTAAGGAATGTGGGTTGATTCAAAACACTTCCAATGTGAGTCACCACCCCCTACCAATTTAACAATTGGAATCACCTTACTTAACGAATGAATCAAAAGGTGTGAGATCATTCTAGGATGAAGATAGTCATTGAATTCAATTAAGAAAAATTACGCATGCCTTACCATCCCAATTCTGTGATCTTTTTTGGATCACTAAATGGGGTTAACACATGTTTTCCAGACCAAGTTGATTTAAGTAAGTGAATGCTATTATGATACTTTATCTATTTATCCTTTTAATATTGTAATAAGCAATTACACATACATATGTGACATATCTTCCTTGTATTGTTCAGAACATTTTACAATTAAGTATGGAGTAGATTGTCACAAGTTAGTGAGTTTGATAATGATGTTGTGTAATATATTCACACACACACAAAGTCAATTGGATCTAGTCCAGGTCTTTGAGAGGAATGTTATCCTCCCCACCTAATCTCAATACTTGCAAGTGACATGTTGATTTGTTAATGAGTATATTGCTATAACAACTTCGAGCCCTCTTGTTGGCATAGCCTTGTGCCCTTAAGAATCTTGGTTTTACCCTAGATACCATCATCGAAATGAGGGGAAGTGCCCATGGGGTTTTCGCCAAATATGTTACCTAGTGTGTGTATAAACTATCCTAACTTAGCATAGTGGGTTAGCTCGATTGGTTGAGTGATTTGAGCTTCATGGAAGAGGTCTTATGATTTATCCCTCAAGCTAGCTACCTTGGTTTCATGCTTCACTCGATGTCCTTATTGAGTTAGGTATACTAAGTACCATCACTGAATGTGAAAAAGTGATTAAATGTTTCCCCACAAAGTTTTCCCTGAAAAACAAAGAAAATTAGCATAAATCCATCTTAACTCTATATTTATAAACTATTTAAAAAGATCAAAATCTTTTTAGATACAAACTTTTCTCTCTATATATATGCTTGTCAAGACTAAATAAATCTAAAATTAAAATTAATTAAAACTAATTAAATAATATATAAATTTATATTATCTCTATTATAAACTATACATAAATTTTTGTGTTTGTCACACATATTCATATAGAAAATAGATACGAACGAGAGAAAATAATTATTTTATGAAAAAAATAAAATTAATAAATAATTTTATATTAAGCATGGTTTTGCTAGGGTCTATGTGTGATTGTAATTTAATTGTTATGTCAATATTATTAGGTTTGTTTGTGTATGGTTGGGATTACATGATTAGTTGGAGAATTTTGGAGATGATTTTATTGTAGAGTAGTAATGCGCTTTACAACTCGATATGGAGAAATGTTGAGATATTAATGTGATGAGGCTTTAGTATGATTAATAAAAATAAAATTGAGTTATTAATAAAATTAAAATCAAATTAACTAAAAAACAATAATAAAAAATAAAATGAAATAATAAATAAATAAAATTTAATTTAAAAAACAATAATAATATAAAAAATAAAAAATGAAATAATAATAAAAAAATTACACCTTAAAAAATCATACTTCTCAATATTTAATAAATCCAAATTTAAAATAAATATAGACTAATATACTTAATAATAATGATTAAGTAATATAACTTACTAATAGCATTTTCTTATTACGTCACTATATATTTTGCTCTCGCTATGGTAGTTTATTATTTTAATTTAAAATGTTAAAACAAAGCTTAGACTTTAGATTCATCATAAGTTATTTTTACTTTAAAGAAGTTTAAATGGTTTCTTAATGGTTTATGGTGTTGTTTATTTGAAGAGAGGGAGAGACACGCCAAAGGATGAGAATCATGAATGTGACAAATTTGAAATTGGATTGAAGGGACATATAGAAGCCACATTTTCGTTGAGTGGTAAATATGAAATTGGATTGAAGGGACATATACAAGCGACGTTTTCGTTGAGTGGTAAGTGAGTTTGTGGATGTCTAATAATATGTGTCAATATCTTTATTATTTTGTGTTTAATTAATATCTTTATTGTTTTATTATTTTATGTTTAATTAATATCTTTATTGTTTTATTATTTTGTGTTCGCTTATTATATCAAGTAAATCAGCACTTAATAAATCTCTTGCATAGTAGTAGTGGAACACGTTAGGACATTCACAAGATAATTGGAGCCCTTGAATCATACAAGAATTAAACATTATTTTATGGATYTGATAATTTMTAATTATCTAAAATAAATGGTTATGATAGTTTTGTATTAATCTTAGATTTTGAATGGGAGAAAGTTTTATGCGTCATATTTTTTAAAATATTCACTATTTTTATTGAATATGTATGAAACATATTTTATGAATGAAATCACATTTGATTTTTTAAAGAAAAAGTTATGGTTAATGTATTAAAATTTAAGAGTTTTGATAAGAGAGACATTACCATCAAATTATAAGTGATAAGAATACATATAATATTTTGATAGGAGAGACATTATTATCAAGTTATAAGTGATAAGAATACATATAATACGAAAGAACAAATTAATTTTGAAGAATGAAAATATTATTGTGGGTAGTTATAAATCAATACAAGGAAAATAGCATGCTACTTAATTTATCCTATTTGTGAACCCAAAATACATGTAAGATAGCATTGATGGCTAGGGATACTTCTATGTTAGATTTTCTCAGTTAAAAAAATTGTGATGATCTTATTCATAGGGTTGTTGATAAATCAAGAACCATTGATTGTTCGATTTTATTTCATTTAATGTTTCTTCTCTTTCACACCCTTATCCACTTCTCTCTTCCCCTTCATCTTCTCCACCTTGCATACTTCTTCCTCTATGTAATCTACACCTTTTCAATCTACAATTGTGGGAAACTCCCCATATCCACACTTAGGTTTGTCATCCTTCTCGCCTATCTTTCCTTCATAATAATTATCATCATCTTTTCTACCACTCGCTACCATTCTTATAGCTCTATTGATTTTTACAAACCTTGACCAATGATGCTTACTACTTCCCCATCATCATGCTCATGCACCATCATTAGCCACTACTACTACTTAAACTATGTACATCTTCCTCTTACTTTTCTCCAGTAATGTGTAATTCCACTTCAACCTCATCTTCCCCATGGATGATTTTAGGGGCTAAATTTCGCTCATGGGCTAATTTTCCATGGTTTTTCCAAAAATGAGATTCACTATTTTAAAAATTATTCGCACAAATTCTATAGGATAAAATTATTTTACCTTAAAAATCGCCAAAATTTTATAAAAAATATATAAAATCCTTATAAATTTTAATATTTTTACAAAAATATCGCCAAATATTTATAGTTGGCATATGAAGGATTAGTAAGATTCACAAAGGTTTCTACATTTTAAAACAAATTCCCATCCTTAAAATCACCCCTAATCTTCTCTCTTCTAAATAACTTTTGTTGTGAACTTCCTTCTATATTGAGCCAATTCAATGTCATCTAACCTCTTCATCATATTTTGTAGTATTGTTGCAATCTGTTTTCTTTCTATAATTTTGTATTCTTCACTACCTCATCTTCATCCATCCACTCATCTAATTGTGTTGTTTCATCCATCCACTCATCTAATTGTGTTGTTTAGTTACTATGCTTTCTCACAATTACCTCATCTTTTTTCAAGTTTCTTTAAGTGCTCTTCCATCTTCTCCTCTCTTCGTTGGAATTTTCAAAACTCTTTCGATATAAAAATTTAAAATTTAAAAGAAACCTTTCTAAAACAACACTTCTCATATATTCATATTAAGAAAACAAATTCTGGAGTCAACTAAGAGGGGGAGAGGGTGCTCTTTGAAACACCTTTTTATGTGGGTCCCTATGCAAAGGTCGTTGCCACACTTAAACAACCTTGGTGGCCATGACCATGAATTGAGGCGATCATTTTGGAGTGACCAACGGTCACGTGGCCAGGCGGGCAGCGGAGGTGTTGGTGGCCATGACCATGAATTGAGGCGATCATTTTGGAGTGGCCAGGCGGGTGGCGGAGGCGTTTGAAAAGGAGATAATGTGTTCTCTAGGTTTTGGTATCACTCAATTTCCGTAATAAAGTTCAGAGTGTCTCGTATTTGTCATTGTGTTTGGTATAAACACTTCCAAAGTAAACGATGGGAATGGGAGTATGCATGTGCAGAGAAGACAAAGGAGAAAATAAGAAGAAAAGTAAACGATGGGAATGGGAGTATGCATGTGCAGAGAAGACAAAGGAGAAAATAAGAAGAAGAAGACGTAAGAGAATAATAAATTTCAAAGCGTCTCGTCAAAAAATAATAATAAATAGATGAGTGGTTGGTAATGATTTCCCCTCTGGAAGGTTATTGTCCGCTGCCCAACTTCTTGCAATTTGCAAACACAGTCAAATTTACCTTTGTATGTGATCTCAACGTCAACCAAACAAACAACCAAAGCGCAGGTAAGTCCTTGTAGTCGTTGCAGACTTCTATTAGCAATCTTGAATAATTTGAAATTCCACTTGCCTTAACCTAAACCTATTTCTGGTCAGAAGTGGACACTGCCATCAACCTCAGTGTCCACTTCTGGTCCGATTAGGAATTATTTATTTTTATTCATTTAATTCTAAATCATTTAAATATGGATTTAAACGAATTGACAAGTGGTTATTCACATTTTCCTAAACGTATTCATGCACTTACTTCCTTTCCATTTGGAAAATGTGTCCAACTTGGAACTCAAATCATTTGTCTTCATCACCAAATGGTCTCCTACATCAATGTTCAATGATTATATTCTTAATATGTTGCTTCAATAGGCATTCCAACTAGCTCTATGCACTTATTTCCTTTCAACTTGGGAAATGTGGAAGTACAACTTAGAACTCAAATCAATTTGTCTTCATTACCAAATGGTCTCCTACATTAATGCCAAAATGTTCTTAATATGTTATTTGCTTCAATAAGCATTCCAACTAGCTTTGTGCTTTAGCATTTAAAGGTTTAGCAACTAACTTTAGTTTTTATTGAAGGTTGAGAAGATTCACTAATAACTTTTACAAATGTTTTATCCACTTGAATTTTCTTCATTTTACTTGAGTTCATTGAACCAACTTCGACCACTTAAGGTGGATCAATTGTTTACACAATATGCACTAATTTATCTACTATTTGAATGACATCTTTGAATTGTTTCTATGATGATAAAATCCCTACTTGTCATCCCACATTGGTTATGAGGTTGGTATCCCACTTTGGTTGTGAGGTTTCCTTATCCCTTTCTTGTTGCTATTGCATATTGGTTGCAAGGTTTGTATTCCACATTGGTTGTACAGGTTTCCTGTTTCTTTCAATTGTTTATCCAGCATTGGTTGCAAGGTTATGCTTGCTTGCTTTCCCTTCCACTACATTGTTTGCAATGTTTTGCTTGCTTACTTCCCCTTCCCCTATATTGGTTGCAAGGCTATGCTTGCTTTCTTCCCCTTCCCCTACATTAGTTGCAATGTAATATACCAGATATAAAAAGTATGCAGAACATAAATAAAATGCTAGAAATGACATATGAACAACAATATAACCATAACAACACCACAGTAATACCCAAATGATACCAGAATAACACCAAAAATAGCACTTTGATTACTGAGAGCAATGTTCACTTGCCTCTTTGAGGGGGAAACCTCCAGCAGAGAAGATCTCTATTACAATAATATCCAAGACAAAAGTTATCATACCCTCGACTCCTATTTATACTAAATATGTCTATCAAAAGAACCATATAGAGGAAGATCATTCTAGAAGCGGAAGCTTCTATTAGGTGTTATTACTTTCGACTTATTCTTTCTTATTGCTAGGAATTATTAATATTGACCTTTATTACATCAGAATATATTATTCTACCTACGTGAGGGATTAGGTCCCTAACATGTCCTCCCCCTTAAAAAAAACTTTCTCCTCAAGGATTGAGATGTGGAAATTACTGCAGAATGGTAGTTGGTTCCCAAGTGGCATCTGTTGGGGTTGTGTCTTTCCACTGGACTAACACTTCCTTTATGGTTCGTTGATGTAGGCGACGCTCATGCTGGTCCAAAAATGCTTGTGGTTGTAGCCAAATGGAGCCTTCTTCATCCAACTCGGCAAGGTTGGTTTGAGTTTGGCACTTAGTTCCAATCACCTTCTTTAAGTAGGAAACATGAAAAACATGATGTATCTTAGAATGATTGGGCAAAGCTAACTGATAGGCCACCTGTCCCACATGCTTGAGAACAGTATAAGGACCATAAAATTTGAGCGCCAGTTTCTGACAATGGTCAGCCTTGAGGAAATTTTTCTTGTAGGGTTGCAATCGAAGAAACACATGATCCCCTTCTGCAAATTGACATTCAAAGCGACCTTGATCTTCTTGTTTCTTCATGTGATTTAGGGCCATGGCCAAATTCTCTTTTAGGGTACGGTGAATAGCCTCTCAAACTGTAAGCGTTTGGTCAACCGCCTGGACCTTCGAGACACCTGACAAATAGAGAGAACTGAAGGTGGATTTTGTCCATATACTTCTTCAAAAGGAGTCATGCGGGTAGTTGTATGGTATGAAGTGTTGTACCACCATTCAACAAGTGGTAACCATTGAGTTGTTAGGATATTTAGGCACTTAGGAGTTAGTTAAGAACTACTTGGCCTAATGTGTCGTTAGGTAAAAGTGTGTTTATTAGTGTGTTTCTTTAGTATGCATTAGTATTCATTTGTAGTTAGGACATTCGATAGTCACGATATGTTCCGGACATAGAGTGATCTGACGATTCATACTCTCCTCGATCTTAACGGCCATTGATCTGTAGCTTAACATCCGATTGGCCCATGCTCTCTATTTAAAGAGAATGGAGGGTCATTTGTCGATGATCGATTGTGAGAAACTCTCTTGTAAAATATCTCTGTAATCTTTTTCTTTTGCATTAATAAACTGCTCCAAGTGGTCGTGTTGGCTGGGGCCGTGGATGTTTCCCCATAGGGGTTTTACCATGTGAAAACATCGGTGTGTCGATCTTTGATATGGTTATGTGAGTGGTTATTGAATGTGTTCATCCTCTATTAGAATACCTATGTTTTCGAACATGGTATCGAATCCTTTTTGAAGACCTGCTCTTGTTGTAGATCGAGATCGTGAAGCTGAGTTGCCTCATCTCCATTTTATTTCATTTTCGTACATTTTTGGGCTAAGAGGATTGTTCCATTGCCTCCAGAGCACTCATTTCATTCAAGAACATTTTTCGTTTCACTAAAAAAGGTTTCCATTTTCCCAAGATACGACCATTACAGTCAGATTTGGAGGTATAAAACTTGAATATGCATTTTTTAAATTTTTGCAGAGTAGTATTTTGGTTTTATTTTGGTTTTGTATTATTTATTTTCAGGTTGCTACTCTTTTAGATCTGCATATTCTCTTTGCCCTGTGCCTTGTGTGATCTCAACAAATCAGAAACAGATAGGAAAAGGTGCATCTTCTGGGTAAGCTAACAAAGATCTAACCCTTGTTGTCATCGAGAAGTGATTTTTTTTTTCTTATGTGAAAAGAGTTTTTTTTAGCACGCTCTCCAAGGCCGTCTTCAACAACAACAACAATAATTTTCCTTCTGAGCATTACAATATGTTTTGCTAGACCATTTGATTAAATTTTTTCTTATTAAGTAAGAGGTCTTGAGTTCAAGTCTCTCTTTTGTTACTTTTTTTTGAAAAAGTTTATGCTAAAATTGTAAAGTGTATTTCACTTCAAGTATAAAAGTGAATCACTATAAGTAGTTTTAATATTTTATTTTAGAGTTATTTATTTTGCATGCAAATTTTTTGTTATAAAGTAACTTCATTGTAAAAGTGATCCCCATTTATCTTTATAAAAGTGGGTCACTTCATAAATCAACTTACACTATCATGTGGTCATTTGGTTACCGTTTATGTCTTTTTTTAAAAGGGCATAACTCTCACATCCGAAGTTCATTTTCAGTTTCATTTTTTTTTTAAATCGCATAACGTTTCGAGCTCTTTCCATCCATATCATCAATTTTAGTTTTTAAATCCATATTATCTGCATATTTAATATGGCTTCTACAAGTAATGTTTTTCTTACCAGTGCCAACTACTTCCAATGGAAATATCATGTGGAAGACTTATTAAGAAGTAAAGGCTTGTACTAGATTACCTTGGGAAAGGAAAAAGCACCCACTAATGATGACAAGAAATCCAAATGGGCTAATAGGAGTGATGAAACACGTAGACTAATCAGAATGTCCATGTCTCCTAATTTAAGGTTCTACCTTACAAAAATTGTTGATCCCGAAGAAGCTTGAGAAAAGATTGAATCTGTGTTTGGTAAACTCAATATTATTCGAGTACAACAGTTAGAAAATAAAGTATTGAACTTGATTCCAAGTGATTTCTCTTTCCTTGGAGACTATCTATCTAAGTTTAAAACACTCAGAATTTTATGTGAAGAATGTGAGATAAAAATGGAGGAAGAGCATTGCATCTATCTTATTCTTTCTAAGCTAGGTAGTGCATATTCTTTGTTTGTATCTACCTTTTATGCCATGAGAAAGGATCTAGGGAAAGCTTATCAAAAACCCACTCTTGAGTCCTTTTGTTCTACTTTGATTAGAAAGGAATATAAGCTTGTACAACTTGGAGTGATCAGCATTGCAGGTACCTCCAACAAAGCCTTAGTTTCCCAACAGAAAGATAAACTCAAGTATCCCAAGAAGCAACATCCTCACTACAACAACAAGCAACATAAGGGTCCCAGACCTGCTCAAACAACTTCAGCTCCTAATGGTGACAAAGGAGAAAAATATAAAAATAAGAAGATTGACATACATTGCAACTTTTGTGATAAACATGGTCATGATGAGTCCAAATGTTTCAAGAAGATGGCATCTTTAGAAACAACAATGAAGAAGAACAACATCAATATTGATTCTACTTCTTCTTCTTCTTCTTCTCATGGACATGCACTTTCTACTTCTGGTTTCTCCTTCAATACAACTTATAATTCTTCTTCTGATGAGTGGCTTATTGATTCTGGAGCATCTTAACATATGGCTAAGGATAAAGACATATTTTCTGCTCTTAATGAATGTAACACCAAGAAAATATTTGTTGGTGATGATAGATCTCTTAGTGTTGTAGGATCTGGAATAGTTCAAGTAGATAATGGTCATTTCAATGATGTATTATGTGTTCCAAGTCTTTCCTATAACCTTCTATCAGTCTATCAAATCACTCATTCAGGTGAAGGTAAAACCGTAGAGTTTTCACCTCACCAAGTTGTAATCAAGGTTCTAAAAGATCCTAAGCATGTTCTTGCAACTAGAATTGTTGATGATATTACCAAGTTGTACAAGTTTGACAACTTTGGGTAATCATCTTTTTCATTAATTTTTGTTGCTCATAGCAATGACTTGAGAAAACTTTGGCATGAGTGGTTTGGTAATCTAAACTATCGCTCATTGCAACAACTATGTAATCAACAAATGGTGACCGATCTTCCTCTTGTTTCATTCAGAGATGGTGTTTGTGTTGGTTGTGTTCTCGACAAACATCATCGAGACAGTTTTAACAAACGTGCCTCTTGGCACACCTTGGTCCCTTTGCAGCTTGTTCACAGTGATTTGTGTGGTCCACTTTATTCTCTTTCCTTTTCTGGGTGCAATTATTTCTTAACTTTCATTGATGATTTTTCCAGACATACTTGGGTTTACTTCCTAAAACTTAAGAGAAAAGTTTTTGACAAGTTTTTGGCCTACAAGGCCCTTGTAGAAAAACAATTTGGACATCAAATTCAAAAGTTAAGAACAAATAATGGAGGAGAGTATTTGAACAATAACTTTACAGGTTACTGCACTACACATGGCATCCAAATGAAACACATTGTTCCATATACACCACAACAAAATGGTGTTGTTGAGAGAAAGAACCACACATTAAAATAAATGGCTAATTGTTTGATCTAATATAAGGGATTAAGTCTAAATTATTGGGCGGAAGCAATAAACTGTGCCAATTACATAGTCAATCGCACTCACACAAAGGCTCTTAAAAATATAACATCGGAAGAATCTTGGACTAAAATTAAACTGGATGTAAGTCACTTCCTTGTATTTGACAGTATAGCATGGGCTCACATTCCTGATGAGAAAAGGAAATCATTGCAGCCTAAAAGTGAGAAGTTTATATTCGTTGGTTATTATGAAGATGTCAAAGGTTATAGACTTCTTCAACCACATTTTAATGAAATTATTCTTAGAAGAGATGTTAAATTTGATGAAAATATATTGTCCTATGAGTCTAATTCAGTGGTTGTGCCTCCTTCAGACTACGAGCCATCTTCGGTGTTTGTGCCTTATTTTGTTCCTATTTTGGTTTCTTCTTCAGATGATGATAGTGAGGATGAAAATCCACCTATGCATGCTCACCTTTCTCCAGATGATTCCTTTGAACATGAACTCACACAAGTTCCATCGCTTCCTAGATGGGTTCGTTCAACACGACAAGAATATGGTGGTCTTGTTAGTGATCCTTCAGATTAGCATCGAACATGTTCACAGTTCCAATGAGCCTCTTCTATTTTGGCTCAAGTTTTAGAGACTCATGATCCAGAGACATTTGAAAAAGCTTCAAGTCATCCAGATTGGGATACAACAATGAATGAAGAGTATCATTCTTTAATGGAAAATGATACTTGGGATCTTGTACCTCTTCCAAAAGGAAGAAAACTTATCAGGTGTAAATGGGTCTACATAACTAAGTATGAATCAGATGGAAGTGTTGAAAGACACAAGGCTCAGTTAGTTTCCAAAGGATGTTCCCAAGTTGAAGGAATTGACTATAATGAAAACTTTTCCCCTGTAGCCAAAATGAATTCCATCCACCTTGTTCTTGCCCTTGTTGCCTCACATAAATGGGAGGTCTATCAGATGGATGTTAAATCTGCCTTCTTGCATGGATATCTGCAAGACGAAATCTACACGGAACAACCTCCTCGCTATGTCTAGAATGACTCTAGCCTTGTATGTCGCCTTAAGAAATCTCTTTATGGTATTAAGAAAGCTCCCCGAGCTTGGTATGCCAAAATGGAAAACTTTCTTATTGACACTGGATTCTCTAGATGCCATTCTGATCCTAATGTTTATACCAAGAAAGTAGGAATCCATCTCATAATTCTTGTCCTTTATGTTGATGACCTTATCCTTACTGGTAGTGACTCAAAACTTTTAAACCATGTGAAAACCAGCCTTAAGAAGAAATTTGAAATGATAGACTTAGGATTTTTTCACTATTTCCTTGGCCTCCAAGTTTTGCAAAC
>ML802349.1:52072-62448 GCA_009831015.1 Picea engelmannii
CTTCTCCCTTACAATCTCGAGTTAATCTTACTACCACTTGTACTTCTTCTGAAGTTGATGCCACCCTGTACCATCAGTTAGTTGGTAGCCCCTTATACTTGACTCATACATGTCCTGATATTTCCTTTGATGTTGGTCTTGTTGCTCAGTATATGAAAAAACCCCATGAAACCCATTGGAAAGAAGCTAAAAGGATACTTCACTATGTCCATGGTACAATTCAGTTCAGGATACATTACAATTCAGGGGTGACTCCTCTATTGCTTGGTTTCACTGATTCAAATTGGGTTGGCGACCTTGATGATCAAAAGTCTACTGCAGGTTATGTTTTCAGCCTTGGTTCAGGACCTGTCACTTGGGCATGTAAGAAACAACATGCTATTTCACTTTCTTCAGCAGAAGCAGAGTACCGAGTAGTGGTAAATGCAAGTCAATAATCCTTGTGGATTTGACAGATCCTTTCAGAGTTTGGATTCGAGCAGCAGCATCCGACCAGCCTTTGGTGTGATAATCAGAGTGCCATCAAGCTCACCAAAGACCTATTTCAACATCAACGCAACAATCACATCAATATACACATGCACTTCATCAGAAAGCTCATTCATGATCAAGTTATTGAAGTGCTCTTTTGCCCTACAGAAGATCAAGTTGTAGACATTTTCACAAAGTCTCTTATAGAAGCGAAGTTTTCCAAACTTCAATCTATGTTAGGAGTTCAGGAAGTTGTCATTAAGGGGGGATAGGCTCTAATGCCTCCTTCCTTCTCCTATTGCGTCAACATTGTAAATCCTTAAATCCTATCCCAAGTTGTTCTTAAGGGGGGATGTTATCATATTTAGACACTTAGGAGTTAGTTAAGAACTACTTGGTCTAATGTGTTGTTAGATAAACGTGTGTTTCTTAGTGTGTTTCTTTAGTATGCATTAGTATGCATTTTTAGTTAGGACATCTGACGGTCACGATATGTTCCTGACATAGAGTGATCTGACGGTTCATACTCTCCTCGATATTAATGACCATTGATTAGAGGCTTAACACCTGATTGGTTCATGATGTCTATTTAAAGAGCATGGAGGGTCATTTGTCGATGATCGATTATGAGAAAATCTCTTGTAAAATATCTCTGTAATCTTTTTCTTTTGCATTAATAAACTGCTCCAAGTGGTTGCGTTGGTTGGGGATGTGGATGTTTCCCCGTAGGGTTTTTACGACGTGAAAACATTGGTGTGTTGATCTTTGATCTAGTTATGTGAGTGGTTACTAAAGGTGTTTGTCCTCTGTTGGAATACCCGTGTTGTCAAACATGAGCCCATTGATTTTTATTTTATGAGGAAAAACACCTCAAATATGTTTCCAAACACTTGTTGACAACTTTAGTTTGACCATCAGTCTGGGGATGATAAGTTGTGCTGAGATGCAATTGGGTGCCTTGTAGCTTGAACAGTTCTTGCCAAAAATTGTTGGTAAAAGTTGGGTCGCGATAAAAAACAATAGAATGTGGCATGCCATGAAGATTGAGGACCTAATCCATGAAAATTTGAGCCACAATGGATGTTTTAAATGGGCGTTGAAGAGCATAGAAATGAGTATACTTGGAAAGACAATAAACTACCACCATGATGACTGATTTATTTCCTGATTTAGGTAAGCCTACAATAAAATCCATAGAGATATCCCGCCAAATAGCAGGTGGAATCGAAAGTGGTTGTAGTGTGCCAGGATATTTGACTGTTTCTACCTTGTTGCGTTGACACACATCACATTCAACCACAAAATTATGAACATCCTATTTCATACCATCCTAGAAAAAAGAACGTTTGAACCTATAATAGGTTTTGGTAAACCCGAAGTGCCCAGCTATGGGTGTAGCATGAAGCTCAGAAAGTACTGTGGATTTAAGTTTTGATTATTTACTTAAATACAAATGAACTTTGTATCAAATCTCATCATGGAGCCAAGAGTACCCTGGGGAAACTAGAAAATTGGACTGCAATTGTTGTATCAGATGAAAAATTTTGGGATCGTGTTGCCATTCCTGGAAAACCTCTTGGAGCCAATCTGGTACAATGAAGGAGAGAGAAAAAGGGACCCTTCATCTTCATATTTTTGGGAAAGTGCATCCGCAACCACATTGTCTTTTCCTTTCTTGTAAATGATCTCATAATCATATCCAAAGAGATTAGTCACCCATTTTTGTTTCTTTGGGGAGGAAATGCATTGTTCTAGAAAATACTTGAGGCTTTGATGATCTTTCTTAATTTGGAAGCGTTTCCCCAATAGATAAGGGCACCAAATATCAACAACATGCAGAATAGACAACATTTCCTTTTCATTGATTTATTTTCCCAAATTTCATTCAAACAGTTGTTTGTTGGTAAAGACCAAAGGCCGACCCTCTTGCATAAGGACATTGCCAATTCCTTTCCCTGAAGAATCACATTCCAGGAAAAATGTCTTTGTGAAATCAGGAAGGGCCAAGACTAGAGTGGTTCACATGGACATATTCAATGTTTGAAATTCTTGAGTAGCTGTTGGAGTCCAAGTGAAAGAATTATTTTTAAAGAGTGGAGTGAGATATGTCGCAATCTTTCCATAATTATTAACAAACTTGCAATAATAACTTGTTAAGAACAAAAATCCATGCAAGACTTTGAGAGTCTTTGGGTGAGGCCAGTCTTGCATAGCTTCAATAGTTTTAGGATCCACCCTGACGTCGACCTTTCCAACAAGATGACACAAGTACTCGACTTGTGAGGAGCCAAAAGCACATTTAGATTGTTTCAGGAAAAGTTAGTGCTGAGAGAGTAGATGGAGAACTCGATCCACAAGAGCAAGATGAGTTGTCCAGGTTTTTCTATAGATGAGGATATCATCAAAGAAAACTAAGAAAAAATGACGGAGAAAAGTACGAAGGACATGATTCATGAGACTTTAGAAAGTGGAGGGAGAATTACACAAGACAAAGGGCATGAACAAAAAACTCATAGTGCCCCTCATGAGTTCTAAAGACAGTCTTAAGAATGTTTGCCTCTTTCATACGGATATGGTGGTAGCCAGAATGAATATCAAGTTTAGTAAAGAACTGGGCGCCACTCAATTCATCCAAGAGCTCATCCATGACAGGAATGGGAAATTTGTCTTTAATGGTAATTTTGTTGAGGGCACAGAAGTCAAGACACATGCACCAAGAAACTTCTTTCTTAAGGACCATGACCACAATAGAAGAGTAGGGGCTCATACTAAAGCTGATAACACCTGCGTTAATCAGTTCTTGAACCATTTTCTCAATTTCATTTTTTTGGGAAAAGGGGTGATGATAGGGACGGATATTGGGAGGAAGGCTTCCTGGGACAAGGGTAATGGAATGACCATGAACACCGAAGGAAGGAGGGAGTCCTTGGGGAGTGGAAAAAACTACTTGATGTTTAGAGAGGATGGATAGGAAGCCCTGCGGCACAGAGGGTGTCTCAGTTGCTTGTATGGCATGGAGTTGGGAAATAACACCATAATGACCTTTTTTGAGAAGCTTTTCCATGCGATGGGAACTAATGATCTCAGGGAAATCGACAGTGATGACTTGGAACTTATATTGTTGGCCCGCCTCGTCGAATTGCATGGTTAATTCCTTAAAATCCATGAGAACAACACCCAAAGTCCTTAGCCAATATCCACCCAACACAATGTCACAACCACCCATCTCGATAGAAAACATATGAGATTTCAGGTGGTAGTCACCAATTTGGAGACAAAAATTTTCACAATGCCCTCCACATTTCATGGACTCGCCATTGGCAATCATGATTAGGAAATTATTGACTGCATGGATATAGCAATTAGTTTCTTGGGCAATGCGGCGATGAATAAAATTCTGGGTGCTTCCACTATCAACAAGAATGATGACCTTCCTATGCTTGATGTAGCCAATTATCTTGAGGGTTTGGGGAGCAGAGAATTCAGTGAGAGCATTTAGGGAAATGAACGGTTCTACTTCGGGAGGGTCTGAGGGAGGGGTTATGTTAGTGGGTTCAGGTGACATAGACACAAGGGGACCTTCAACATCCTCTTCTGAAGCATCCTCTGATATGGCCATAAAAATATTTCGTTCCTTACACTTGTGTCTCGAAAAATATTTGTCATCAAAATTATAACAAAGTCATTTGAGTTTGCGTTCAACCATTTTGGCCCTGGTCAATTTTTGGATCTTTAGTGGAGTAGAAGGAGGAGTGGGATTTACTGGTTTAGTGTGAGGGATAAAGGAGGGTTTCTAGTTTTGAGAAGAGACAACCTGTTGTGCTTCCTTAGCTCTTTTAGTAGCCTCCACCCAACTCTGAGGCCAAGCCATGAGAACATGGGAATGAATCTCATCCTTGAGGCCACTGATAAAACATTCTCGGAAAAAAGCATCAGACATGCCCTCTGTACGAAAATCCAGTCACTCAAAAGCAGCTATAAAGTCTTCCACTGTGCTAGATTGTTTCAACTTTGTCAAATGGCCTAGCCTAAATGATTGGTGTCAGTGTCAAAGCATTCATAAAGCTATGCCACAAAGTGTGTCCAAGCAACATACCCTTGACGGGAAGTTTTTCTCCATTGCCACCATTGCCAATGTTCTTGATCTAGATGAAGAACACCATACCGGAGTTTGGTCAACTCATCTGTAATGTCATACAAAGAGAATAATGTTCCATTTGAGTTACCCAACCAGTGGGATCTGAGCCATCAAATTTGGTCACATCCACACGTGGAAGGTGTATGTCACCCTGTTGTCCCTTGACCAAGTTTTGAGGAATACTTGGTCATATTTGACCGTTTTTGGTACTCCGACATCCAGTCAAAGAAGGAGCACATGGAAAAGAGGAGATCATGAGATCTCCACCCCTTTTTAGGGATTTTTGGTCTTTTTGGGAGTATTGTAATGGGAAAGGGATATTGGCCTTTATTTAGGCCTTTTGTATGTATAAATAGAAGGGTAGGAGATGCGTATGAAAAGGGGGGTGTGTGATGTAAAGTGAATGGATTAGTGCATAAAGTAGATCTATGTGATTAGACATCTATGTGACTGTAAGAGCTCTGTGCCTTCTGAAAGTATTGTAAGTGTTGAGTGCATGGGTCAGGGGAGGAAATAATGCTTGGATATACCTAGGGAAAGAGGATCTAGTGAGTTGTGCATATCTCTTGTCCTAGGCAGGGTAGGATCTTGAAGGCTTTGTGTTGTAACTTGATTTATAGAAGATAATAATAGAAGAAGACTTTGTGGATGTATCCCCAGGGTGGGGGTGTTGTGGGTGGGAAATCCCTCCTACGGACTAGCACTAAGGGATTTATCATGCATGCAGAAATGACCTAAAGATTCTTACTTTTTACCATCATCCCATGCCTAAAACCCATTACTCATATGTAAATACAAGGCTCAAGAGGTTAAGTTGACGTACCTTATTTTTCGTGTTTGATGTCAATCCCTTTTTTCACTTGCTCATTCTTTGACTGCAACTCTCCTCACAATGCTGACCTGCATTCACTGAAGACAAACAAATAACTCCACATGCATTTGATCTATGAACTAACGGGTTAGAGATTTAATCAACTATACAGTCAATATTCCAATAATGACAATCTCATATGGCAGGACAAGAAAATAAATTATTTTATTAACTTCACAATGATACCTTACAATGATAAATTCGACTAATACTCCTCGATCCTGGTCCTGGGATCTTCTTCCACTGTCTTCCAACTGCTTTTCTCTATACTTCTCTTTTCACAAGGATGGCTAAAGGTTGGGACAAAGGGAATGCTTAATTGGGTATAGTTTCTTTACTATGATTCTTCTCCTTTCAAATGGGACCCCTAACTCTTATTTTATAGGCTAGAAGAAGCTAGGTGTTTGGTTGAGTGACCAACCATGCATGGCCGAAAGGTTCAGTTAACTTACGCAAAGCTATGTGTTCCATCAACAACTTTCCTTTTTTCATGATTTTGTAGGTACACACAGGCTGTCTTGGGTCAGCTAGCATGTACACGCATGCATTAATGGAGCAGGGCGCGTGGGCTTTTATAAAAATGGTTTTTAAGAAGAGTTGTTCAGTAGTGTTTTGGCAAAGAAGGAATCTGAGATGGCTTGATGCCAGGTAATCATGTCTGGTGCAAATTACGGTTATAACATATGCCCCCTAATGTGTGAGGTTAGAAGAGCATCTGATGGCCGAAATACATTAACAATCTTCACCAACGTTCCAAACAAGTGCTCCCAAGGACCAGAAATCGGGAGGTGCCTTCTGCAAAATAATAATTGTCTCACCAAGGCGGGCATACCCATGCTCGGGATGAAATAAAATCATGGCTACCAATCAAATACACTGTAGATCCATGTCATATAACTATATAAAGTGTAGCCACGAGCAATACACAGTGGATCTACATCTCAAAATCAAAAGATATACATGTATAGTATCCATCTTCTAGAAGATGATAACGTCTGATGGTTGGAGATGAGGTCTTCAGAGCTCGAAAAACAACTTCAAAATATTCAAAACTCGGGTAGGAGTGTAATATGAGTGTATGACTTCACTACCCAGAGGTCTTTGATGGCTCATCAGGTATGGACTAGAGGATATTGATGATCAGACTGAAGGCTTCATTGATTTCAAACAAAGACTTGATTGGAATTTCAGGAGGGTTGGACATGAGGGTAAGGGACAAACTGCAGAGGGGCTGACTAAGGCTTGGTAAAACTTCCCTTGAAAAATATCACGACAACTGATGAGACTCAGGCAACATAGAATTTGACTTAAGTTCACGATGCAGGAGGCAACGCAAACTCTCCATATGTTTGGAAGGATAACCAAACGGAGGAGGACACAACTCTATGTAGCGAGAAAATCTTCCAAAGGTCATATTAAATCCCAGAGTTTGAAGAAAAAATGGACAGATGTGCTTTATCCAAGGGAGACTCATTATGCTACCAATACAAAGAAACTACTTTTCCCTTCCTCTTTTTGGGGTATATTTGATTTTATTTTGTCCTTTTCAATAATTTTGGAAAAAGAATAAAAGAATGTTACGTTACAAATGATGGATGAGTGTCTCAAACATACAAGTTCGAGGCGCAAGGACAAGACTGATGTTCAAAGAAAGGACACTCGGGAAAAATCCCTCCTGGGACCCAAGGTGTCAAGATGCAGAGGCAAAGTGCTACAAGGCTTGCATATAAGGCATGCTTAATATGGTTTAGTTGAGAGAAACATGGAGCCATCATTAGACCAAAGACGCAGGTATGAAAACGTGGTTAACAAAACACACAATTGTAATGTCCTTCGATGTAAGTTTAACGAGCCTAGAGAAGGTAACCTCGACGTTTTTCCATATTTAGAGAGTCTGAAAAAACATAAAAGGAGACTCCAATGGGGTACCTTTTTCGAAGGTAGTCTAGTCGGTTCGAAAAAGGGGTAAACTAGCACCGACAAGACGTCTATTCAAAACCATTTTAGTGAGTGTGATAAAGACAAGATCACTCGACCATTTTTTCATTTTTAAGGAGTCTGAAAAAAGCTTAACTATGGACTCCGTCAAGAATGTTCTTTTGGACCATTTTAATGACTTTGAAAGAATAAGGTCACTCAACAATCTTTTCAATTTTAGGGAATCTGAAAAGAGATTAACTATGGACTTCGTGGGGGTTCCTTTTTCATACATTTAGTCCCTCAGGCCCAAAAAAGGGTTAAAATGATACCTGAGGGTACTCTTATAGAGAACTGGAGTTCCTTAGAATATACCTTTGTTTGTACAGTTGACCATCTGAACCGAAAAAGGGGTAAACTACCGTCGGATAGACATCACTTCAAATTTCAGTTTAATGAGCGTGAAAGGTCACAAGATCGCTCAAAAATATTTTCATGTTTAGAGGGTCTGAAAAGGGATTAAAAGAAGACCCGTTATGTTTTTTGGGAGTCCCAAGGGTGAGGTCAAGAGTGAAAAGGAATCATGCAAATGAGGCTCAAACTCGTAATCAGGGAAAAACTATGGAGGACTCCCGAGCCTATAGTTGTTAGTGACAACATGGAAACCATCATGCAACCAGGATCTACCCAGGGAATCCATGTTATGGTAGGCTCTACCATCAAATTAAGACACTTCTAAAGCAGTAATGAGGGTTCTGTGTCACAACTCGGTGGGATTGATCCTATGGAAAGCGAAAAAGAGAATGAGATGAAGAAAGTGGGGGTGGAATCCTAACTTAAATGCAATGAGCTGGGAAAATATGACTTTTTACCAAAGGACCGTCCAAACACCCAAATCTCAAAAAAATTCCAAATACCTAAAGGAATACCTCCCTTGATCATCCAAAGAAAACTCCTGAACCATCTTAAATGATTTTCAGTTTAGAAAAAAATGACAAAAGGTCCAAAAATTGACAAAAAAGGGCCAAAAAAATCTATAAATAGAAGCTGGAAGCTCATTATCACCATTATTAATTCAAAAATTGAATAAAATCCAAAACTACCCCTTTGCGGAAAAAAATTGATTACGGGAGCTTCGGTGGACGAAACAACC
Organism: Picea engelmannii; assembly: GCA_009831015.1. NCBI lineage: Eukaryota > Viridiplantae > Streptophyta > Pinopsida > Pinales > Pinaceae > Picea > Picea engelmannii. Next base: position 60,623 of record ML802349.1, read on the forward strand.
ATCTGCTTGGACCAAGTAAGTATAAACTCTCTCCTATTGCAATTTAAATCTTTATTTATGCTTTTAGTTTCAAGTTTTGGGGGGGCATCGACCCTCAAAAGGTCAGCCTTAGGTCCATGCGGGCTTTCTTATGACAGGCCACGTGTAAACTCGGGTAGAGGAAAAACTGCACACATGTACATGCGACTGTCATCATTACAGCCCACATGGACCCTTTATTTAATGGAAACAAATTTAAAAAGAGAGGGTTAACCCTCCTGAACTTTGTTTTTGGCATGATGTATGTTCACTAGAGGGAAAGAGAGCATGAGGAGATTAGTGCATTGGTCGAGGAAGACCCCAATGTTGTTGCTTCCTTAATGCAATGTGGGATGATAAAAATCTTCCTATGTCCTTTTATGTGAGCACAACCTAGGCTACTAAATGCCTTGGTTGATTACTAGCATCCTGACATAGAGGCCTTTATGTTAGAGGGGCAATCACTGGTGCCTACTATAGAGGATACATATTTTTTGACTGGCCTCTCTAAGAGAGGGGAACCAGTCAATTTTCGTACATTTCCTTCAGGGCCTCATAACATATCAGAGTTGATAGGACTTTATTGTGAGGCTGGTATAGACCAATCAAGCTCTCAGGTGCCAATAAGCAAGATCACCTATTTATCACTACAGGCGATTGTGTTGCTTATTAGGTGGATGACTGGTTCTGCGACTCTACATCAGGCATCCCGTGCACAGATGAACTGTGCAGTCCAGTGCTTAAATGCACAGATATTTGACTGGAGAACTACACTGCTGGATTGTATGAAGAGGCAGCTGACAGATTGTCTATTGCGGACGCAGAGGAACTTCGGGTTCGGGATGATTCTATGCTCTTTATTCTTTGAAAGAGTTCCTAGTTTCAGTCCTCGAGTGGTGGTATGAGGACATTAAGCCTCTCTTCCCATGGTTTGCAGATGGGCAGTGTTACTGCCATGATAGGGTGGTGGAAGGACCAATGATTCCTTTGATGATGACTTCTTTGCTTAGTTGTCGCGACAGATCCCGGTCATAGAGGATTACCCTTATGATGGGATTGATTTCGCAAGAGACCCTGAGATACCAGTACCTCCTAGAGAGGAGAAAGGAGAGATGGGTAAGTTTTTATCATTTTTTTTTTGTGAAACATTTGTAATTTTTATGTTGTTTTATATATATATATCAATTTTTTTATACCAGAGTATCTGACAGATATGTGTCTATTATGTGCAGATGTGGGACTAGTGCGACTTGCAGATTATGCGAGGAACAGATGTCGTCCTCGGCAAGGGGCTGCACCTGCTGCCATAGGGGGGCCAACAACAACAGGAGAGCTTCCAGCCGGTGAGGCTGAGAGGGTTTTGAGACGAGTTGAGTGAAACTTTACCTCGCTCACCTGCACAGTCCCTATGGCAGAGATTGAGGATATGCCACCATATATGCAGCCTCATGTAGTGGGGGCACCACAGACGTGGGTCTGACTGTTTCAGAGTTTGGAAAACGTTGTTGATCATTACAATAGGGCCCACAATCCCTGACCTTAGTTAGTCTAGACTTTTCATGTACCGAGAGCACTACTTGTATATATGTTTTGAGGGCATAAGCTCCATGACTCGTTACTGGTCATATTTTTGAGGCACTTGCGTCCACCTATGTACTCTGGGGCTTATGATATTATATATGGATTTTTATGTCTTTTTGTGTCTTATGGATCATATTTTCCTTTAAAAATGTATTTACATGTTTATGTGTATGTATTTTTATATGTGTGCGAGATGCCAGTCTAAAATTTGATTAGCTAGAGTATCT
>ML802349.1:62498-72987 GCA_009831015.1 Picea engelmannii
GACGACAATGTTTGTGGTGTCGCCTAAGAATATACCTCCGGAAGATAACAACTGGCCTCGAGGTGTAAAAATTACCCAAGCTATGGAGGCAAGCCTCCAAGTGTGTCGGCTAGCACTGTCTGCGTACCTAATGAACACCTCTGATTCACTTGACATCTTCCACAGTGACAAAAGATAACATAAAAAATGACACATCCATAATACTAAAAGAAACTAGAAATTAATAGTACAAAGACTATACATATGTTACAAAAATTTACCTAAGGTGACCTACCTATGAGTAATACTTCTTGAGTTAGAACCCATTTCTAGGCTCCGCCAAAGCATTTACCTCAAAGTTGACTAGATGATAAGATCCCTTTTTTAGAACCTCTTTTATGATGAAAGGTCTGAACCACATGGGTTTGAATTTTCCTGCCCCTAGGGGGTCCTTATCTTGGTCATAGACTAGGACAAGGTCGCCTTCAAAGAAAATCTGAGGACGAACATACCGATCATACTGACACTTGACTTTATGTTTGTGAGCCTCGTTGGCCAAGGTCGCATCATGATGCTTCTCATTGAGCTGCTCAAGGTATACTAACCATTCTTCAAGTGGAGAAGTGTCTGGCAATAACCGTACTGCCAATTTTAGGGATGGGATCTGACATTCGAATGGCAAGACTGCTTCCAGCCCATAAACAAATTGAAAAGGTGAGAAACCGGTTGCAGTCTTAATAGACGTTCGGTAAGCCCATAATGCCGAGTATAACATCAAATGCCAATTTGACTTGGCTGAGTTGATCGTTCACTGTAGGATGGTCTTAAGAGAAGTATTTACCACTTCCGCCTGACCATTTGCTTGGGGATAGTAGGGTGACAAATTTTCTTTCCGCAATTCAAGATTTGATGTTAATTTGGTCATTATCTGGTTCTGAAAGTGACTGCCATGGTCAGTGACAATCTCTCTCGGGACACCAGACCTTGCTATTATCTGGTTGAATAAAAAGAGAGCCGCAGTCTCTCCATCATATTTAAACATTGGCATAGCTTTGACCCACTTCATGAAGTAGTCTACGGATATAATGATATAATGGTGCCCCCTTGATGAAGGAGGGTTGCATGTAGTGTAATCAATCCCCCGCTTGGTGAAGGGACCAACTGTGATGATAGGAAACATGGGAGCAGGATGTGTCCTCATCTTCCGAGAAAAGATCTGACATGGGTGGCACTTCTGGACCGATTCAATACAATATTTGATTAGTGTCGGCCAGAAGTAACCTACTCGTGAAATATTTTGGGTTGTTGCCAACCCAGAAAAATGACTACCACATGATCTAGTATGGAAATCATTAAGCACGATGATTGCTTCTTTGTGAGTGAGACATCTGTGCAGGATGTAATCTACACCTCTTCGATACAACGTATCGTAGAGGATGAGATAATTATTGGCCTGATGGCATATACGACGAAGCTCATCAAGAGAAGTAGAGGTGGGGCACTTCAAAGTCTGGAGATAGATAGGTATATCTTTGTACCAACGATCCAAAGATGTGATAAAAAACATATCTCCTCTGATAGGCCACTCTTCGGGCATAACATCACCTGACTCAATCGAAAGTTTTGAAATAAGTTCTACGAAGACCRGTGACTTTTTGGATTTTGCTGAAACGAAATCTAAGTCGAATTCCTGGAGGACGACTATCCATCTACTGATCTTTCTGCCTATTACCCATCATGTCAACACATATTGAAACGGTTTCACAATGGCAATGAAGGTGGTCTTGCAAAACATAACATAATGACGGAACTGTTGAACAACATGGACTGCTGCCAGGTATAATAATAAATCTTTGTTATAGTTGGGTGGCCCTAGCAAAAGGGTAGTTGTGAGGGAAAGTTTCAATGCATTGAAGGAGCGTTGAGCGGCTTCGTCCCAATCAAAAGGGATGTCTTTCTTCAGTAAGCACATAAAKCCCTTTGTGATCTCGGCATAATTGGSGATAAAACGTCTTAAAAAATTTGCCTTGTCCTGTAGACTCTAAAGTTGAAGGATTGTGCGTGGGGGAGGCAACTGAACTATTGCCTCAACCTTGAGAGGATCGACCATGATCCCTGTTATTGACACTATGAAACCTAACAAACATCCAGATGTTACACAAAAGCTTCACTTGTTTGGATTCAAGTGAATCCAGAAGTAGCGACATCGGTCAAAGATAAGTCAGAGGTGTGTGGGATGATCTATTCTCTTGTGAGATCGAGATGATAAATCATCTAAATAGGCCTTGACTATATGCTTGAGATAATGGAAAGCAAAAGTCATGTCTCGTTGAAAGGTTGCTCTAGAATTTTTGAGACCAAAGGGCATCTTACGATACACGAATGTACCCCATGGAAAAATGAATGTCATTTTGTGTTGGTCTTTGGGTTTGATTTGTATTTGATTATATCCTGAAAAACCATCCATGAAAGAAAAGGCCTAACAACCTTCTCATTCATCAATTATCTGGTCAATCAATGGTGTGGGAAAATTATCTTTTGGACAGGCCTTGTTCAAATCATGGAAGTTCATACATACATGAATCATGCCCTATTTCTTATTGACTGACACAGGATTTGACACCCATTGGGTCAAATGGATAGGATAGATAAAACCGTCTTTTGGCAGTTTCTCAACTTCAACCTTAATGGTTGCTTCTTTCCTGGGATTAACTGGATGAAGATTTTGTCGAACAGGCTTGGCATCCGGATAAGTTGTGATTTCATGTTCGACTATTTTTGGATCGATGCTTGGAATTTCATCGTAATACCAGGAAAAAATGTCACAAAATTCTTTTAATAGATATGTGTAGATTTGAATCTCTCCGGGGGAACAATCGGCTCCGACGAAAACATTCTCCATGATGCCAGGGGTTCTAGAGATATTAATCGGTATGGTTTCAGTGATAGTTTCCATATTACCCTCGACATAAACCTCATGTGTAGCTAAGGGATTAATAGGACAAGACCTATCTCCAGTCATAGTCAAGGTGAATTCTCTAGATTCGATTCTGCTTAACTCTGGAAGGAAGTATGATCTATGATGGAGATCATCCCAGGGTTTGTTCGGACTAGTCATTTCTTCAATTATTTCTTCGTTGGAAGGCAAGACTAAGTCTAATGAGTCAGTGTCAGGGAGAGATCCTTGAGCCCAAATAGGCTCTAGAATCGGATCTAAATCTTGTCCAGGAGTTGGATCTGTGTCGGACAAAGTTTGCTAGACTAAAGAGTACGCTACTTCGGCTGCGGATAAGGGCATGAACATGCCAGGGTGCCCTTTCCCTTCCATCATGGCCGATGGGGAAGGAAGTATCCAAGTATCATTGAAGTAAGTCATGTGAAACAACGAAACTTGGAAAATATCAACCTTATGGTGGTCAGATATCAACTTGAAATCACCTTAAGGGGGCGGGTAATCGAAGTTACCCATCAAATATGGGCACAAACCAACCCCTATGTTGACTACACCTGGTTGAGGATTATCAATCATCAGGAACGCGGATACCCCTAATGAAGGGTCAGGTCTGGAGAAAGACAATTGATCAATGGTCATAATTCGGTCCTCATGTGGAAACAACAAGACCCAGAAAACTGTAGCAACCACTTCTTGCATGGAATAATTTCGACTCCTTCCTAACAAGAGATTGTAGTCCAGGGACGCATCGACTACTTCTACCTCAACGCACACGATCTCCCCTCCTAATTACACGGGGAAAGAGGGAATGATACCATGTGGTCAAAACGAACGAGCGTCGAAAGTAGTGAGAAGAGTAGGTGATGGAGACAAAATGGGATAGCCAATGGCCTTCCAACATGCCAAGACATAACGCATGTCGAGGCACCCTCATCAACCACCGTGCGAAAAATATTTTGAGTAAAATTTTTCATGGGGTGATCCACTACTATATGAAATTATACATGGTAAGGTAGACGAGGTTTTAAGTCGGTTGTATCCAACATGATTGTACCCGGATTGCAAGTCTCGGTAGATCCTAAAGCGGCTAACAAAGATTTCCTCTGGGAGGGGTAGCTTTGGAGGACCTCTAAAGCGAACATCGCACAAGGGGTTTGGGATAAATCCTCCACCATAGAATAGTTCTGGGTGGCCCTTGCATTAGGGTTGTGAGACGATTTCTTGAACGCACCTTTTGGGATGGGTGTCATTGTTTCACCCAAATTCCTCTCGATATGGAGAGGAAGAGATGGGATTTAGGCTTCTTTTCCCTTCTTAGAAGTGCTTGGTTTACTGTAGTCATGTGATCTAGTCGATATAAAATCATCACCTTTCATCATATACACATTCGTGGATGCAGGATTATTCGAATACGGAGAGGGTCCTTGACTACCCCCTTCCACGCTTGTAGAGGCGTGGGTTAGGTTTTTCCCATGTTGAACTGGATTGGTTAACACGACATGTTGTTGTTGTGTCACAAAATTTTGGGCCTGGGCCTCTGCAAGTCGAGGACATTGGTGGGTTAGGTGGTCTTCCGTGCATAGCTTGCATAGATACCTCACCTTTCGTTTCTCATTGTTTCCCCTGCCATCATTATTAGTGGGTTTCTTATCCCCCTTACCCTTATTTCATTGTTTTTTCTTCCCCTCAGGCTGCTGGGTGGCCTTTGGATTTGTCGATTGCACTGTGTGTACATCTGACGTTTGGGTAGGGGGAGCAGCCAAAACAGTAGTTTCGCTGGCCACTGTGTGTTGTATAGAAAATTCTTGCAATTTCTTTGTTAGTTGCTCAGTGGGATTTGTTTGTGCTGAACCAACAATACCATCGGCATGTGATCCCACTCTTTGTCTGGTTTTATCAAGTATTGAGTGTGGCGCATCTGGAAATATCTCATATAATAAACCAGACTAAGAGTAGATTATCTTAATTTTTTGAGCTCTCGTGATGGCATCTTCTTCGGAAAAGACTCCTGACGTCAAGATGTCTTTGGATAACTATGGGAGCAAATACTTAAGGAACCACTTGAGCAAGAATGATGGTGGGACTGGCACCTTAATTAAACTCTTCCAACGTCTCCATTCTTGGATGTGATCAAAGATATGGTCTGCTTTTGTCTGTTCGAAATTGGCCAACAATTATGTGCCAGCGTCGTATCTCACAGGTAATTGGAAATGGTTTAGGAAAGCCATTGCCAATTCGCCAAAGGAAGAGTATCTTGAGTGGTCGATCTCAATGTACCATTTTGTGGCACTCCCAATGAGAGTACATTGAAACAATCGCAACTGTACAGAGTCATCTTTCAATGAGTTAGACGAGCACCAAAGATGGAAGGTGATCACATGATCTCCTGGATCTTCATTAGGATTCCTTGAACTTTAGTATGTACGAAGGCAACTTCAGTGGCATAGGGGGGCAATGTGGATCGTGACAAATAGGGTCATTCAACAACCTTGTCAAGTCTAGAAATTGTAAGGTTTCCAGGAAAGGTAGTTTGGGTTATTGGTGATAACCATGGAAAACGGGACCTGGAGTTTGACTGGTACCAGGTTGCCAGGAAAATTTTGATTGCTGGCCTAGGTTCTGGTAAAAACCATGGCCATGGTTAGCATATGGATTATGTATGTGAGGAGACATCATCAAATGATTCCCAAATTAGGACGTAGATGGTTGGGCGTGCATTACATTCGGAGGACTGTGGGAAGGGTTTCCCCATGCCGATCCCATGGGCATAGGCATAGTACCTTGTCCGAGGTTCCATTGGTTGTGAAAATAATTTCCCTAGATCGACATTCCTAATGAGGGAACTGATCCCTGCCAAGAATTCCAAGGTCCTGATGCGGAAGAAGTTCATGGGTTTGCCCCCTGTGCAGGAATAATACCCTGCATAGGAATAGCTTGACCGTAACCGGGGTTGCCCCCAGTTGGGAAAGAAGCTGACGAGAAAGAGTTGTTACCAAACACACCGAACAAAGAAAATGGTTTTGAACCTACTGGCATATTATGAGAAGGTGGTCCTTGACTCCCTGCTTCAAATAAATTATGGTTTGTGGGTGGCTCGACGGATTGCTGGTGGGTGCCACCGAGCGAAGGGGATGAAGGAGGTATATGACCTCCCCCATAATGGAAAGTGTTAAAAGGAGCTAAATTTCCCCACAAGTGTCCTTGCAGAGGAGCGTTAGAGCTCCCTATCCCTAGACCTAAAGTCTATAAAGTGGAGTAGGAAAGTACAGGACTTGTACTTGAGCTAGGCATCCCATATGAGAATGGAGGGCCTGTCGCACTTAGTGTGAAAGGGGCAGTGGCCGTCATCATAGATGGGATTCGACCACTTCTCAAGGTGGAGGCGATCAATACCATGGTGGCTCAGACCAGTGACGGTGGGTTAGGAGGTGGAAAATCCCCTGTGGGGACAACCGTAGTGGGAATTAAAGAATTCCTAGAAGAAGTGGCAGCATTTGTTTCCATTGTTGCATGCAACAATGTCTAACACTCATAAGGGTGAATCAGTACAATGATGGGTGTTGAAAGATCAGTGGTTGGAGTTTCGTATGGACCAAGATCTTTCACTCCAATGTCTAAAATGGTTATTTCCTTTGGATGTTGGTTGGGTACAATTTTGTGTGACCCGGTCGCTTCAAAAGACCCTTGTTGGTCTATCTTTCACCTTAGTGGTGGCGGAGGTGGATCCAGTGTAACCGGTGATAGGCCCAAAAGACTTCATGACCAGTGGAGCTCGTCATCCTCCACTATGTGATAAGATCAAAGACACACTAAGGCTTTCTATTCGTTCAAAAAACAACACACACTAAAAAGGTCTGTCCAAGATAAAACAAGCAAACACTAAACTAGTTTGAAGAACAATTACAACAACCAACACTAGAGAAAATTATTGGTGCAAGTGAAACTTGAACACGGAAGAACCCTTTGGGTATACTCTACAAAGTGTGGCCCGATGTCTGTACTAGGTTGCTAGCGTGCAAACAGTCACTAGGTGGGTACAGTCGAAAGTCTGGTAGACCACAATGAGCAGGGTGTCGAGCCCAAAACCTGTCAAGGGTATCAAAGGCAAGTGGTCTGGAAGACAACTAAGGACCTCGAACGGATTCAAGACCCATGAAGCTTTGTGGAAAATGCAATCGACGAAATCCCAATACAAGCCATGTATATGTGTTCTCCACTACGATTGGTCCAACTTTGGAGGGGTTATCTTCGCTACCTTTCCGCACGTGACCTCGTGTTTATCCCCTATTTTAGAGGGGGGTCCCAGATAAATTTCACGATACTGGAATTTGACACTCCCTAACTTAGACTCTAATGTTTGATTTAATGGCCTTGAAGAGTTTCCTCTCCAACCTAATTCAAGGCCCTAACCCTAAACTAGTTGGTTGACCCTACAAACATAAAAAGTATAATGAATTTTTAGATTTAGCATTAATTTTTATGGCTTGAATTAAGTCAAAGGTTATGAAAGTGAAACTAGTGATGTTTGAAAGATGAAAGAAAAATAAATAGAAAGTTGAAGACAAAATAACTTCTCTTGACTCAAATCTTAAACAACTTTTCAAACTAAAAATTTTCTAAGATCTCTGAACAAAAAACTCAAAGAAGGATTTCACTCGACTACGAGCTACTTATTATCTAAGTAATTCATCAAGAACTTATGAAAGAAAAGACGTTTCTCTGGTTACTAATGCAAAACAACACTATTTAACGAAACAAAGAAATAAAAGTTTTTATTTTTATTTTAATGCTCACAAAGCAAAAAGGAAAAATATCAACAAGAAAAAACCAAGAAAACTTCTGACCTAAGTGCAGATCGCAAAGAGTCACTTTAAAAATAACACACAAGCAAATTAAAACTAGACTCTCACACTTGTCTAAAAACCCTATAAAACAAAAATTTTGAGGAAAACTTTGTAATGAAAAAGAAAGCTATTGTTGTGATCAAACCTAAGTTACTGAACGCTATGAAAAAGACCCAAAAACCTCTATGACAGAGACCCAAAAACCTAAGAGGTATAAATCTTGTCAAAGGAAAGGATGACTGCCTCACCTTTAAACAAAAAAAATTCTACACAGGCGCGCTTGCTTACAGTTCAACAACAAGTATTTTCATGCGAGCTGTGTAAAGTCAGGATGCGTATACACGCATGCAGACCTTATACAGGCTATGTGTACTTCTGAAACTCTAAAAGATGAAAGGAAAATAAATCAATCCCAAGAAGAGACTACTGGTACTGAGAACCAGAATATCTTGAAGACTCAGACACTTACTTTGACAGAAAAAAGAAAACAATTCAAGGAAAACTTCATAGAACAAACCAATATGAGGTGAAACCTAAGCTATAGACTACAAACAACAAAGACATAGAATGAGTTCCGGAAAACCCCTGAGAAGGATTATTTCTGACAAGGGAGAGGATGACTGCCTCTCTAGAAGAATTTTTTTGGAATCATACACGCGACTGACACTTCCTCAGCTAGCGTGTACACGCGGGCTGTGGGAAGGTAGGGTGCGAGTACATGCATGCAGACCTTATACAAGCCATGTGTACCTTTGTGGGTCTTGAAAAAAAATGCAGTCAAACAAAGAAACAGAGATAACTGGTATGGAAGACCAGAATCTCTGTTAGCTCAGACTTTTGCAGAAACTTTAAAAACAAGGAATGAACTAGTTTTTAAAAATACCCAAGAAAAAACATTCCCATAAACCCTAGAGATCCCCAGTATGGTCTCTAATTCTTTTGTGGGTGGGAAATCCTTCCTATGGACTAGCACTAAGGGATTTATCATGCATGTAGAAATGACCTAAATATTCTTACTTTTTACCATCATCCCATGCCTAAACCCCATTACTCATATGTAAATACAAGGCTCAAGAGGTTAAGTTGACGCACCTTATTTTTCATGTTTGATGTTGATCCCTTTTCACGCTTGGTCGTTCTTTGACTGCAAATCTCCTCTCAATGTTGACCTGCATTCACTAAAGAAAAAAAAAGAACTCCACATGCATTTGATCTATGAACTAACAAGTTAGATATTTAATCAATCATACAATCAATATTCCAATAATGACAATCTCATATGCTGGGACAGGAAAATAAATTCTTTTATTAACTTCACAATGATACCTTACAATGATAAAGTTGACGACTTCTCCTCGATCCTGGTCCTAGGCTCTTCTTCCACTGTATTCCAACTTCTTTTCTCTATACTTCTCTTTACACAAGGATGGATAAAGGTTGGGACAAAGGGAATGCTCAATCAAGTATAGTTTCTTTACTATGATTCTTCTCCTTTCAAATGGGACCCCTAACCCATCTTTTATAGGCTAGAAGAAGCTAGGTATTTGGTTGAGTGATCGACCATGCATGGCTGAAAGGTTTAGTTAACTTACCCAAAGATGTGTGTTCCATCAACAACTTTCCTTTTTCCATGCTTTTGTAGGTACATGCAGGCTGTCTTGGGTGAACTAGCATGTACATGCATGCAGTAATGGAGCAGGGTGCGTGGGACTTTATAATAATGGTTTTTAAGAAGAGTTGTTCAGTAGTGTTTTGGCAAAGAAGGAATCTGAGATGGCTTGATGCCAGGTAAGCATGTCTGGTGCAAATTAGGGTTATAACAGGGGGTGAACCACGATAACTCTGTGTATTGTGTTGATGTGTTTGTCTCTCTCTTGCTAAGTGCTCTAATATGTTTAGATAGATCTATTGATGATTTGTACTTATGAGATATGAATGCATGCTAGATATGATACATAAGATGCTAAGTGCTTAATCTATTAATTATAACCTGTTTATCATTGCTAAGTGCTAGATTTGAGTAATTACTGCGGTACTCTATGCTTTCTGCGAAGTGTATTAATGAATGTATGTTAAGGAATAACTGATGCTAGGTGCACTGTAAGCAAGATAATCACAAATATGTGTCCCAGATAAGGTTGCAGACACCTGATTCCTGCAACCACACCTACCTCTACCTCGGGTGAGACTTCATCTGCTTCGCAGGTGTTGCTGAAAGTGTAGGGACCAAATTAATTTAAGTCTATTAAAATCCATAAATTGAAACAGATGAGATTACTTCTATGCAGAAAGACTAAGTAATTTCTTTCATTTAGCATATAAGCATGTTAAATTAATTAATGAACAACAATTTCATAACAGAATAAGAATTACTTAACAGAATAAAAATACCTCTGCTCTGATGTTAATATCTGCTGAGTTGGTTATCCTTTCCTTGTTGCTTTGCCTAGCCTGATGCACTGAACAAACCATGCCCAAAACCAACTAACCACCCAACCAGCTAGGAGTAGCATGTTCGGCTCCCTAGCTCCAGGATACCGTAAGTATTCCTGGCCCCCGTGCCCAAAACCCCCAGTAACTCGGTGCCCCCTGCGATGGTTCACCAAAACTCCAGAACCCAACAAAAAAAAATTAGAAAATATGAAAAACAAAACTACAGTCTTCTCCTCTCCAATAATTATTCCTCCCCCCTATTATCATAATCCCCCCTCCC
>ML802349.1:97339-108785 GCA_009831015.1 Picea engelmannii
CCAAACCTGGGGTCTCCAACTTCTCATGGCCATAACTCTCTAACCGTGAGGAATTATGTGACGTTCCACATACCACCGGAAATGAAATGACAAGAACTATCCATCTAGGATATTTTACCTGACAAATTCACTTTCCTTCATCTAATTATTCCACAATTAATCATGGGTTCTCTTACTCCACAAAGTGTCTTCCCGTGAGGGCTTTCACCATAAGGGGACCACTTTGGAGTTCATCCATATTTACTTCTTATCAACCATGAAAAAACAATAATGAGTCATATTTACATCAAACACTATTGGGTCCATTACCCAAAACTTTGTGCTACGGGTCTTCAAGGGTTGACATCAATGACAACCAACCTTAATCAACACCAACACGGAAGTCTATAATATTTTTAGTTATGTTGATCACTTATTAACATAAATACTCTTTTTCCATCCAATTGATATCTTGAAAATATTTGAATTATTATTCCATGGGCATAGTTGTCATGTTTATTAATGGATTATTCTATTGAATGTGCTAACATAATTTATTATCACCATATGCTTTCTTTGCTTGGTTGTTGAGGACTAGTTGCAGGTATATTTCTTGGGGTCAAGTTCTCCATGATGGACTTCATCAAACGTCTGGACGAGGTAGGCCTTTTATCTTGTCTTGCTAGCATATTTGTTTTCATAGCATACTTGAGAAGAGAGTTGATTTCTGAAATCATTTCCATCTGTTGTGGTTTACCCTAGCCATAGAGAGATTTTCCTCGTAATAGGCATCTCATCATCTTGTGAAGGATTTCCAACTCTCTAAAAAAGTTCTAGAAAATTTTCCACTTTTCAACAGACTTATGGGAATTGGAGAAGAGGTTAGGCCACCAAATTCCACACAAGAACCCCTTCAAGGGATTTACTAGTCCTCTTTAGGCATGGCCTGCTTGGAGAGGTCACTAGTGAACATACCTTTATATTTCTCTTGCATTGCATATGTATTTCATGGTGTTCTATTTTCATTTTTGTAGCTATAATATTTTTGTCACTGTGCTTATCCTTTTGCCAACATACCATGAACTCATAGTTGGCAGAGAAACTATTGTTCAAATTTAGTGCATTGTAAATTAGGGTTTCTTTCAAACATTGCATTTATCTTTCAATATTTCTATAACATTTATATTTCATTTCCCTTTCAACAAAGTTTCTTAATTTTAAAGGAATTGTAGGGTTCCATATCACCAACTAGTAAGCCACAAGGCACTTGATTCCTAGAATACTTCTTCTATAGAAAATTGTAACTATGTTTTAGATAAAATTCATCCATGTAATGTAGTTCCAATTCCCAAAGAAAATAATATGATACAAAACCTATCTCGTAGCTCCTTTTACAATTAAATATTTCATAAAATTTTCACAACACTTCACAAGTTTATGATTCCTCGAGTTGATAATTTAAGTGTGATCCCATGATATTCAACAACCTTTATTGTTGTAATTATTCAACTTGCCACTTTTTGGTGCCATTGTTAAGGGAGTGGTAAAATATGCAACGAAAAAAGAACTATTGAATAATAGGGATTCCACTGTGAAAGGGAGAAGGAACCAAGGTTCCCAAGCATTTCCTTTCAATAAAAGTAGTATTTTTTTGTATTTAGTATTTTTTTTTAGAATAATGCATGCATCACAATAGAGATATATTACAAATATTTTCACCAAAATTATATAATGAAAGTACATGACAAAGATGAAGTACAAATAAAGAACAAAAAGAGACTCCCGAGTCTATGGAAAGTCTAGCTCAAACTCTTAAAGAATAAAAAGAAAGTGTTGAGGAATTTGAAGAGTGGGAAAATTCTTCATCCTCATATTTTGGACTTCCTTCCTTGTTCATTATGGATTTTGAAAGAGTAGAAGAAAGAGATGAAGAAGAACACACATTATTTGAGCTTCTCATCATGGAAACATGAGAACAAGTAAGAATGAAGAATATATATCTAATTTCTCTTCCTCACTTCCATGGAATGGTCACCAAATATCCAGACACTCTTCTTTTTGAGTTTGAATTTCTCTATAGGACTTATGAATACAAAAATGATGTTGAAAATATGAGATTGTTCCCTTATACTTTGAAGGAAGAAATCATTTGATGGTTCATGGACCTTGATGGACACAATATTCAGACATGGGAAACAATGAAGGACCTTTTTAATAAGAAATACCATGAATATTTCAAATCAAGGGATTTCATATATGAGATATTTTGAATTACTCTAGGAGAATATGAGTCCTTAGAGGACTATCTTGAGAGGTTTCACTCAAGTTACAAGAGATATACTAAATGCACAATAGATAAATATTCTCTTAAAATTATATTCTTGAGGGGAGTAAGAGATGAGTGTATGGAAGCCTTAAACTTGATTTCCTCTTGATATATCTCCAAATGAACCTATGATGAGATAGGATATGCTTTCAAAAACTACTTAATAGATTATACTAGGAATAATAAAATCATAAAATAACTGTTGCACAAACCTACAAAGCTATATATGGATTAATAATGATAGAGATTGGTAATCTATTGGAAGACGAGTAGACATACAATTTACATTCATTGGTAGTATGGTTTGATACTCTTCAAATAAAAAATAAGTAAGAGGAATTTGAGAAGGATTTGGAAATATTTTTCCAAAGTGCACAATAAAACATGCTTTCCATGAAATCCCATTAAACAATGTAGAATTTTATAGTTTTTGTAAGGAAAATCATGGCATCGAATAATGTCCACAACTTCTGGGTTTCAAGGCCTGGTGTGAGGGAGAAGAATAAAATATGGAACAAGTTTTCTTCATCAACCATAGAAGAAAAGGACTATCATGCCTAATGACTCAAGGTATGCCCTATGAATATCATGAATATTTCAATTCTACTTGGAATATTCAATTGAATCCACCTAGAAATTGGTATCTTCAGTCTTAGTCAAATCCATTTCGACCTCAATAGTATTGGAAATACCCAAACTTCCAAATTCATCAACCACCTTATTTCCTTATGAACTATTGGATGTATGGGTTGACCCAAGTTCTACCTTAATTATCCAACAAAACCCTATTCATCATTGACCCTTCAGGTAAACCAGAAGGCTACACCATGCACATAGTGCACAACGTAGCCTCATCTGATATGTCTTATGGGTGTACAAGACATAGATGTATGCAGTCATGGAATGGATTGTGGATGTTCTAATTCTTCTACTTTAGCATGCATCATACCATGTACTTCATTATACCATTCATCTAAATCTAACGGTTATTTCATTTTTCATTATTAGTACTGCATGCTACAAAATAATACTCTATCCATTCATCATGCATTCATAATTGCATAAACAACAAAAACATCATTCAACACATCACAACACATGATTTTACCATGGTTCACCCCCCCAGGCTACATCCACAAAGATATTATGATTCTTATTATTCTTCATCAAAATAGCATTGTGCGCATTACATCATAGGTTTATTGATGGTGTATGAGGTTGACCAGTGTCACACCAAGATCCACAGCTTGCAACCTGACTCTTAGCTATACTTCATGATTCTCCAAAACTGATACAAATCGAGCTCCATAGATCTTAGCTAGAAACTAGCACTGCGAATCAAGACTCAATATTTATCCAAAAATAGGTTCTTCACGCATGAGTTTTAAGATAATATTATCCCTCTATCTACCTCATACATCCTCTATTTATATTACAAACTGGGTAAAAACCCTTACATCATGACTCAAAACCCTAATTCTAAGTGGACTCTACTTGTCCACTTTCTAACTTCCTTGTGTGATAATCCACAATTATGTCTCGTTGATTTTCCTTTCTTCCTAGAATGTTGCTCCCTTTGCCATTTGTTGCGCTGCTTTTCCTTCTTTCCTGGTTCATGTTGCTTACTTTGGTCCATTCCATAGCTCTTATCCTCGTTTAATACGCTGAACCACAAAATTGCTTTCTCCAATAGGCCCCCAAAACTAAATTGTGTCTCATCCCGAGCCACTCAGGTAGTGTGTGCCTCATGTATAGATTTCTCCAATGTCTAGAACTTCTTTGTGAGTGCATCTACTTGTGTTTTATCCTTCTCACTCTTTTCTTTCAAGGTCTCCACCACCTGCATTTTTATGTGCTTGTCCAACATTTTTATGCTCTTTGAGTGTGCCTATTCCAATATTCCCTTCTCTATATCTAATTCGGCTATCATCTTCTCTTCTTGCTCCTATAGAGGCTCCAATTGAGCCTGTCTTTTTTTTATTTCCCCTTGGAATGTCTTCAAATATGATTGCATATTTTTCATTTCCTACACGGCCTTCATTATTTTTTATATCAATATTGTCTTCTGCCTTTTATTTAACTCATGTACTGCGACATTCAACTTATATTCCCTCTGATCTAACTGATGGATCCCTTCGTCTTCCACCAAGCTTTTCCATATCTGCACGTTTCTTTTGTAGAGCTCTACTACTTCTTTTGCTTCCAAGGTAATACTGTCTGTTTTTTCTTTTTCCTACTACTCCCTCTTTGATATGACCTCTGAAGGGGTAGTTGGTCTCAACTTCCCAACCAATTATATTATTTCCTATTTATACCCATCCATCGTCTCACTATCCTCTTTATATTTTCTTCGGCGCTGAGTTCTCTTGCTAGTGTGTTATCTGGAATCTTATGGAAGACTTCCTCAAGTCTTTTCTCTAGTTTGTCTACGTGTTTTTTTTCCTCCTCACGTTCAATATTCACTTCTTTGAGGAATGTGTCTATCACCTCATTCTTGACCATGGATATCTCCACATTTGTTGCATCCATCATGTCCCTTGATTGTACTTCTTGTGTGATGCTCGTCTACAAATTATATAATGTTTTTTTTGGTATCTTAGCCAATACCAATTCCATTTGTTCCACGTCTTTGACTTGTTTATGTGCCATGCCTTCATCCATTTACCACATGCTCTGTCTTATATGAAACATCGCTCTTCCCTTTATTTATGTCTGGACTGTCTCCTTCTCTTCATGTATTGGAATTTGTTGCACTATGCTTCTCTGTTGTGCGACGTTGAGTTGTAAGCTCTCCAGAACTTCTTTAACTTCCATTAAACTCTTCATGAGTTCTTTTTTTTTGGATTCTACGACATAGAGTGCTTCTTCTCCTCGGTCTTGCACCTTATCTTCTACTAACTCTGCGTCATCTTCAATGATTGTGAGATCAATAGGATTCTTTTGTCCCCTCATCCTCTTCCTTTGTTCTCCTATCTGCATGGTTGATTTCCTTTTCTTTGTCTGTGCAGGTTTCATTATCTATGGTATGCTTCCAGTCCTTGTCTCTTGGGTTGATATTCCATCTTTCTTCTATTCTTCTCTATTTTTTCATTCTTCATTGTCCATTTCTATAATTTAGTCTCTCGAGATTGTTTCCTTCTTCCTTGGTTTATTTGTTGTTGTACTAGACATTGTTGACTTGGTGCACTCTGTTGCTTTTCTAGTATTAGCTATTGAGCTACTAGATTTCTACGTTGTGGCAACTTCTTTCTTCTCTTTTCCCTTTTCTCTTTTATTAACTGCTAATGGCACCTTCCATTGATCAGGTCATTCTTCTAGTACCAATTGGACCTCTTCTATTGTTATGCAATAATGCATCCTGAGCCATCTTTTCTTATGGTCTCTTCTAGATGGTACCTAGATATTATTCCTATATACCTTAAAATTGGCTATCCCTTCATGCTCCTTCACAACTTCAGGTGAAATTCTCCAAGTGTCTTCAATTTTCTCCTACATCTCCTTCATATACATGCCAAAAATGCTTGAGTTGGATTTTCTCTACTTGGAATTTGTTGGTTGTTTCTCTCTTACTTCTTCTTGGGCTGACCCATGTTTGGATCTCAACATACATATATATCCCTCTCTCTCTTACATACCTCCCCCCCTTTCCTATACCTCCTAGGTCCTTATTTATACTATTTTATAGGCTTATATCCTTTACAATACTTATCAAAAACCCTAAACCTATCATGGTTAGCCTTTTCTTCCTGTGCGACACATTGTTTTTCTTCCCGCATGCTACTTTTCCTTTTTTTTTGCATGCTGATTTCTTGGCACCTATTGTGCGTGCTCCAAAATTAGGTATTCCTTTCCAAAAATAAGTCTTTCCCCAACACAGATCCTTCTCCAAAAATAGTCCTGCACCAAAAATAGACCTCCTTCTCAAAATAGGTCTGCTCCCAATAGGCCCTCAACACTGACATGTGGCTCGTCCCGACTCACTCAGGTGGTGCATGTTGTGTACCTCCTTTTCCAAACTGTGGAACTTCTCTGCTATTTCCTTTCATTTTTTCCTCATATGTGCATCTTTTTTTGTTAGTGCTTCGATTGTCTGCGATGTTATCTCTTCCTGTAGTAATGTTGCATGTGGTCATTTTTTCTTTTTGTTGCATTGATTCCACTGTCTGTTGAGCATGGTATTTCTCAGTATTTTGTATTTTCCTTCATTTTCTACTTTTTATTCCTTTTTCTTCTTTTTCCAATTTTGTATTCCTTTTTCTGAGTTTTATTTCCTAATATCTACTATATTAAACTATATACATGATTTTTTTATTAAGTTGTAATTTTAGGGGTTAGTAGGTCGATTGTTCTTATACAATTTTGGTCGACTATCGTTGATCATGAATTTCAGTTATGTTCCTCCCAAGTCCTTTATTTGTATCGATCCCCCATCTGTGGAAATATTTACTTCATATGACCCTAGCCAATGCAGTCTAGAATTACCAGGGTGTTGCAAAAATTTGTTGTAATAAAGAAGAACTCAGTCTCCCTCCTTAAATATCTTATTTTTAATATGTCTACCATGTTAGGCTTTGTCCATTGATTTCTGTACTTCCTGTTGAAATCCTACCAGAATTATGTCCTCTTCTATTTCCATTAATTATTTTAGCCTCTCCTGTACTACACCTCTTTCTTTCATGTTGGTAATTACTACTATGCATAGAGTGGGTACCAAAAATTATAATGGCACTACTACTTCATGTCCATACATCGATCTAAATATTGTATGTCTTGTCAACTTCTTTCATGTGGTCCTGTATGCCCATAATATTGCTGGTATTTTCAAGTCCCAATCATCCCTGTTAACATTGCAGATCTTAATCAATTCATTTTCCAAAATTTCCAACCCTCTGACAGACATCACAGTTCTAACAATATTCCTTGGCCTCTTTATGGACTATGGGCCACCATAATCCTACACGTAATACCTTATGCATGATGGATTTTCCTGCATAGTGTCCTCCATATATACCTTCATGAGATTCTGCTAAAATTATGGGTCGTTCATGTTCCAATACACACCTTCTCAAAATGATATATGTGTCGATCTTGTATAAATGACCTGCAATGAGTTCATAGTCTGCAACTCTAACTACCAGGTTATTCTTCTGCGTGGTGATAAAGTCTTGTGGCACAAATCCTATACTTAAGTATTCAATAATATTAGAGAAGTATTCATTAGCTACCTGTACTGAAAATAATTGTGCATCAGGGAAGTTGTCTTCCAAGTTAGTAGGTTCTTCTCCATTGGTTACCCTTGATAGGTAATCAGGTCCTACCTTCAGATTTCCTGGCTTGACTATCACTTCAAAATCAAATTCTTGGAATAATAATAACCATATACATATCCTTCCCCCTAACACTGGCTTGATTACTAGATATTTGAGGGCATAATGGTTTGTCAACATTTTAAAGTGTTTTCCCAATAAATAGTGCCTGAATTTATGAAGTGCATATATCATGGCTAGGCCTTGTCTTTCCGTGGTGTTGTAATTATTCTCTAATACTGACAACTTTATTCTTGCAAAGGCTATAGGATGGTCTAAATACCCTGCTCTTGGTTGCACCATAATTTTTCCAAGTGCTATGGTTGATGCATCTACATGCACATGAAATGTATTTTCCCAATCTAGAAATACTAATATAGGTGTTGTCACCATCTTTTCCTTTAGAGTGTTCAATCCTTGTTGACAGTCCTCATTCCACTAAAATATGGTGTCCTTCTTTAACAAGTCTTCCATTGGTGCAGTAATCTGCGCATACCCCTTTATAAACTTATTGTAATAGCTTGTATTTCCCAGTGTTTCTCTTAATTGGTGCACTGATTTTGGTGGTGGTAAATTTACAATGACTGCAATCTTAGCAGGGTCCACTAGTAAACCTTATTTACACACTATATGTCCCAACAATATCCCAAAAGGTGCACCAAAAATGAATTTCTTGATGTTTAATGATATCTGACATTGACTGCATCTTTCCAACATTAGTCTTAGCACTTCTACATGATCCTTTAACAGACTGTATACAGTCCAATCATCTAGATATACTTCTAGAAACTAATGTATGAATTCCTTAAAAGAAGCTATGACTACCCTTGAAAATATAGTTGGTGCATTATTCAACGCAAATGGCATGACTGTATATTGGTAGGATCCCCATTCTATAGAAAAAATAGTCTTATACCTGTCCTCTGGAGCTATTTTGATCTGATGGTAACCTGGGAATCCATTTGTAAATGAGTATGCTTCATGACGTCCTACATTTTCTAAGACCTCGTCTATAAAAGGGATAGGTAAAGGATTGTGTAAACAAGCATCATTGAATTTCCTCAGATCTACAAAGATACTTATCCCCCCTTTCTTCTTTTCTTGGACTACCATGGGACTGATCCATTCACATTCCTCTATTAGTTCTATAATTCCAGCTTCCAACATACAGTCAATTTCTGCTTTTGTTTTCTTCTTATACATTGGATTCAGTCTGTAAGGTCTTTGTTTGACAGGTCTAGCCTTAGGTTTGAGGGGTATCTTCATCTCACCTAGCTCTCCTGTTATGCATTTCATATCTGTAAATGTTGTTGGGAACAGGTCATTGTATTCGCGCAGTAACTCTATTATTCTTTCTATTGTTTGCTCATCCCAATAGTATCAAATACTTGCAATTTTAGGATTTTCGTTCGTCCAAATGTTGACTTTCTTAACTTTTATTGGTGTAGAAAATACTTCTAACTCTAGAGATGGACCTTTCACCTCTCTTTCTCCCTCAATATTTGTAATATGAATGTTGCGTGGATCATCTTTGTCTGGTGCTTCCTCTTCAACATGATAGTAAGACAATAACTCTTTGATTGTTTGTATGTTCTGTTGTTGATATTTTTTCATGATTTCAACCTCTGGTTCATCAAAAAATATCACTCCTTGTATCAGCTTCAATGTTGAATCAATATTGGGATTCTCATGTTCAAATGATAAGGTTCCTATCCATTTTTTACTGCCTTTGCGCATCTCCTAGTCTATGTACTAGTTTCCTAGGATCCCTTCCAATGTATGGATAAAGTGATGAGTCCATTCCTCTAGTGGTTTCATCCTCAACTATGTTCTACACTTCTCCAAGTGTTCCACTAGTGTTCCTTTTCCATCATACCTCTGCATTTTACTTCTCCCCTGTTCTGTGCCAAATCTAATGCATAGTAGTCATTTACACTAATAATAGTCCTGAATTGTTTCTTTGTGCACACCACACCATCTTGCAGGTGTTTCCTTGAGTGCAATATCGAGGGCTAAGAGCCTCTAATTTTGTAAAAATTCCTCTTCATATATTGTCAATAATTCCTCTAAGTCATTTAGCCCATGAAAATGGGGAGGTTATCTTATCTTTGTACCAACCCATCTTACTACGTGTTTTATTCTTGTGCACCTCCTTATGGAAACTTCATGTAATTGCTATTGCCAATTCTCCAAAATTGTGTCTGAATCAAAAGCACATGATGTAATGCTTATCCAGTTGAGTACCCCAACTACAATTTGGTTAACATAATCCTCTTCTCATGTGGTGGTTCTATACAACTAGTTTATTTCTTCTATATCCAAACAAGTGACCTCTACAAACCTTTCTCCTTCTGAAGGATCCAATGGTGCAATGAATCTATATTCACTTGATTCAAAAGTTATTTTTCTTGTCTTCAAGTTGATTATATCTTGGCTATAAAATTCCCAATCCAATCCAAGTAATGTTGGGTAAGATGTTGTGCCATCTACTATCTCTATCACTTCAAAATATGTCTTAGTGCGCACTCCATCCAGATCTACTATCACACCTTTAAGCCTTCCAATTGGTAACACTTTGTGTTTATTTGCTAGTTTCAACTAGATAGGTGAATAGCCTAGTGTGGGTTCTCCCATACACTGCCATGTATTCTTAGGTAAGACATTTACTTCAGTGCCTAAATTTTGTATAACATGTTCCATGTTGAAATCCCCAATGTTGGCATTCAATATGAATTCTCTGCATGTCCTTATTCTTGTATGGAGATGATTGATTGTTTTCTTCTCTAACTTCCCTTCTACCTGTGTGTTACATATTTCTAGCATGTTTTGTAAGACCTTAATGGATGATGTATCATTCAATAACATAACACATGATTGCAGAAAAGTCTTTATTTTACTTGCTCAATAGGTTGTCTTTCATTGGTATGATCCATTGAGGATGGCATCTCATACATTGGTGGGTTCTGAGATTGCTACACGAATGATGTAGACACAATATTCTTCTTGATAAAATCTTGTCTGGCCTCCTTAAATGTTTCATTTTCTTTCTGTGCGTCAAACTAATTTTGTGGATCAATATTATTCTTAACCCATTGGTGTTTAACTGGATCTTGTCTTGCTACATCAATTCATGTCTTGGCTATTGATTAAGGTTGGTTGTCATTGATGTCAACCCTTGGAAAAAGTGTCGTAGCACAAAGGTTTGGGTAATGGACCCAATATTGTTTGATGTAAATATGACTCATTATTGTCTTGTTATGGTTGATAAGAAGTAAATATGGATGAAGTCCAAAGTGGTCCCCTTATGGTGAAATCCCTCACGGGAAGACACTTTGCGGAGTAAGAGAACCCATGATTAATTGTGGAATAATGAGATGAATGACAATGAATTTGTTAGGTAAACTGTACTAGATGGATAGTGCTTGTCATTCCATTTCCAGTGGTATGTGGAACGCCACATAACTCCTCACGGTTAGAGAGTTATGGCCATGAGAGGTTGGAGACGTCAAGTTTGGGTAATGGACCCAAGTTTGTTTGATGGATAATGGTATGAGTTATGATATATTTTGAGATAATACTATTCTATATAGATATTAAATGTCATTCCATTTCTGGTGGTATGTGTAATGTCAAATAACTCCTCACGGTTTGAGAGTTATGGCCTTACGAAGTTGGAGGACCCTCATATGTCATCCAGAAGCCCCAAAAGGTCAAAGTAGTCAAAGTGGTTTAAGAGATTTTAAAAGGAAAATAATGAAGTGAAGTAATGAGTGTATTATAATTCAAAGTGAATACAAAATAAATTATTTCAATAATAAATTTAATGGAGAAATTA
>ML802349.1:112485-122653 GCA_009831015.1 Picea engelmannii
AAAGTGTGAGATAAGAAAAGAAGGTTCAGGGAAATTGGTTGGTACAACTGCAAGAACTTCAAACAACATATATGTGTTAAGTGAAATTGGAAATGAAAAGTGTTGTCTAGGAAAGGAAGATGAAAGTTGGCTATGGCATAGAATAATGGGTCACATGAATTTTGATAACCTTGTCAAAGTAAGAAAAAGAGAATCAGTCAGAGAAATGCCCCAGATCACGAAACCAACCAACACTTTATGAAAGCATTGTCAATAAGGAAAGCAAACAAAGACCAGGTTCAAATCAAAGGAATATTCAACAACAAGACCATTGGAAATTGTGCACACTTATCTAGTTGGATCAACTACAACAAAGGGCTTAAAAGGTGAAAAATAATTTATGTTATTAGCTGATGATTATACAAGATTGATTGCAGTTTTCTTTATCAAGAACAAGTCAGAAGATTTTGAAAACTTCAAGATCTACAAGGAAATGGTTGAAAATGAGATGGATTCAAGAATCAAATGTTTGAGATCTGATAATGGAGGAGAGTTCACCTTAAAGGAATTTATGGACTACTGTATAATTCATGGAATAAAAAAGAAATTCTCTGTTTCTAGGACACCTCAACAGAATGGAGTTGTTGAAAGAAAGAACCCTTGGCATTCTGGGCAGGGATCCATTCCCTTGTCCGGAATGTCGATCTGGAGTAATTCTTTTCACAATCAATGGAACCCCGAACAAAGCACTATGCCTATCCCCACAGGACCAACATGGAGAAATCCTTCCCAAATTCCTTTGAATGTAATGCATGCCCAACCATCTATGTCCTATCTCAGAAATCTGTCGATGATGTCTCCTCACACGCAAAATCCATATGTTGGCCATGGCCATGGTTTCTACTAGAATCCGAGCCAGCAACCGATATTTTCCTGGCAACCTGGTGCCAGTCAAACTCGAGGCCCCTTTTTCCCAGGTTATCACCAACAACCCAAACTACCTTTCCTAGCAACCTTGCATTTGCCAGACTTGACAAGGTTGTTGAATGACCCTATCTATCACGATCCACGTTGGCCTCCTATGCCGATGAAGTTTCCTTCGGAAATCCCAAAGTTCGAAGCCAAGCCTAACGAAGATCCAGGAGATCATGTGACTACCTTCCATCTTTGGTGCTCATCTAACTCGTTGAAAGACGACTCTGTATAGTTGTGATTGTTTCAATGTACTCTCATTGGGAGTGCCACAAAATTGTACATTGAGCTCGACCACTCAAGATACTCTTCCTTCGATGAACTAGCGATGGCTTTCCTAAACCATTTCTAGTTGCATGTGAGATACGACGCTGGCACCGAATTGCTAGCCAATTTCTCACAAAATAAAGAGGACCATATCTCTAATCACATTCGAGAATGGAGACACAGAAAGAGTTTAATTAAGGTACCAGTAACACCAGCATTCCTATTAGAGTAGTTTTTTAAGTCTTTGGTCCCACAGTTGTCCAAAGACATCGCGACGTCAGGAGTATTTTCCGAAGAAGACGCCATCATGAGAGATCAACAACTTGAACTAATCTATTCTTAGTTTGTTTTATTATATAAGATCTTGCCAGATGCACCACACTCAATACTTGATAACACCAGATAGAGAGCTAGACCACATGTCGATGGTGTAGTTGGTTCAGCACAAACAAAGCCCGCTGAGAAATTGACAAAGTAGTTGCAGCAGTTGTCTATACAACACACAAGGGCCAGCCAAACTACTGTTTCGACTTCTCCCCCTACCAAAACGTCAGATATACACACAGTGCAATCGACTAATCCAAAGGCCACCCAGCAGCCTGAAGGAAAGAAAAAACAACGAAATAAGGGTAAGGGGGATAAAAAATCTACCGATAATGCTGGTGGGTACAACACTGAGAAATGAAAGGCGAGGTATCCATGCAACTTGTGCGCGGAAGACCACCCAACCCATCTATGTCCTCGGCTTGAAAACGCCCAAAATTTTGTGGCACAGCAACAACCTGCTGTGTTAACAAATAATTTTCAACATGGGCAAAATCTAACTCAAGCCTCTGCAAGCATGGAAGGGGGAAATCAAGGACCCTCTCCATATTCAACCAACCCTACATATTCGAATGTATATATGGTGAAGGGTGATGCTTTTATATCGACTAGAGCGCATGACTATAGTAAACCAAGCACTTCTGAGAAGGGCAAATAAGCCGAACTCCCATCTCTTCCTCTACAGATTGAGAAGACATTGGGTGAAACAATGACATGCATCCACAAAGGTCTGTTCAAAAATGATTCTCACAACCCAAATGCAAGGTCTGCCCATAACTATTCTCTGGTGGAATATTTATCACAAACCCCTTGTGTGATGTCCTCTTTGGAGGTCCTCCAAAGTTTCCCTTCCCAGAGGAAATCCTTGTTAATCGCTTTAGGATCTACTGAGACTTGTAATCCAGGTACAATCATCCTGGATACAATTGACTTAAAACCTTGTCTACCTTACCATGTAGCATTTCACATAGTAGTGTATTATCCCACAAAAACTTTTACTCGAAATATCTTCCGCACGGTGGTCGATGAGGGATCCTCGACATGCGTTATGTCATTGGCATGTTGGAAGGCCATTGGCCAACCCATTTTGTCTCCATCACCTACTCTCCTCACTACTTTCGACGGTCGTTAATTCCGACCACATGATATCCATATTTATTTTCCTGTGCAGTTAGGAGGGGAGACCATGTGTGTCGAAGTAGAGGTAGTTGATGCTCCCGTCGACTATAACCTTTTGTTAGGAAGGAGTTGGACTTATGAGATGCAAGTTGTGGTTGCTACATTTTTATGGGTCTCGTTGTTTCCACACAAGGGTTGGATAGTGACCATTGATCAATTGTCTTTCTCCATACCTGACCTTGAATTGGGGGCATCCACAGTCCCGATGATTGATAATCCTCAACCAGGTGTCGTTAATGTAGGTGTTGGTTTATGTCCATCTTTGATGGGTACCTTCGATTACCCACCACCGCAAGGTGATATCAAGTTTGTATCCAATCACCATAAGGTTGATATTTTTCAAGTTTCATCATTCCGCACGACTTACTTCGATGATTCGTGGATACTTCCTTCCCCATCAGCCACGATGGATAGGACAGGGCACCCGGGCATGTCCATGACCCTATCCACAACTGAAGTAGCGTATTCTTTAGTCCAACAAGATTCAACCAACACTGATCCAACTCCTGCACAAGAGTTCAATCCATTTTTAGAGCCTATTTGGGCTCAGGGTTCTCTTACTGGCACCGATTCATTAGACTTGTTCTTTCCCTCAGACGAAGCAATAATTGAGGCAATGACTAGTCCAGACAAACCCTGGGATGATCTTCATCACAGATCATATTTCCTCCCAAAGTTAAGCCAAATCGAAGTAGGAGAGTTCACCATGACGGGAGATTGGTCTTGTCCTATTAATCTCTTAGCTACCCACGAAGTTTATGCTGAGGGTAATATGGAAACCATCACTGAAACCATATCGATCAATATCTCTTGAAACCCTGGCATCATGGAGAATGTTTTCATTGGAGCTGACTTCTCCCCCAGAGAGATTCAACTTTATACATATATTTTTAAAGAATTATGCGACCTTTTTTCCTGGCCTTGTGAGGAAATGCCAGGCATCGATCCAAAAATAGTTGAACATGAAATCACAACGTATCCAGATGCCAAGCCTGTCTGGCAGAAGCTTCGCCCAGTTAACCCCAAGAAAGTAGCATCCATTAAGCTTGAGGTTGAGAAATCGCTAAAAGCCGGTTTTATCTATCCTATCCATTTGACCCAATGGGTGTCAAACCCCATGTCGGTCAATAAAAAATAAGGCACGATTCGTGTATGTACCAACTTTCATGATTTGAACAAGGCCTGCCCCAAAGATAAGTTTCCCACACCTTTCATTGACCATATCATTGATGAATGTGTGAGTTGCGAGGCCTTTTCTTTCATGTATGGTTTTTCAAGATATAATCAAATAGAAATCAAACCTGAGGACCAGCACAAAATGACATTTATYTGTCCATGGGGTACATTTGTGTATCGTAAGATGCCTTTTGGTCTTAAAAATGCTGGAGAAACTTTTCAGTGGGCCATGTCTTTTTCTTTTCATGACCTCAAGCATATAGTCAAGGCTTATTTAGATGATTTAGCATCTCTATCTCACAAGAGAACGGATCATCCCACACACCTCCGACTTATCTTCGAACATTGTCGCTACTTTTAGATTCTCTTGAATCCAAACAAGTGCAACTTCTGCATAACATCAGAATGATTGTTAGGTTTCATAGTGTCAACAACAAGGATCATGGTTGATCCTCTCAAGGTTGAGGAAATAATTCAGTTTCCCCCCCCACGCACAATCCTTCAACTTCAGAGTCTACAGAGCAAGGCAAATTTTCTAAGACGCTCTATCGCTAACTACGCCGAGATCACCAAGGGTTTTATGCACTTAATTAAAAAGGACGTTCCTTTTCATTGGGACGATGCCACTCAATTCTCTTTCACCACATTGAAACATGCACTCGCAACTGCCCCTCTGCTTCGACCACCCAACTATAACAAGGATTTCTTATTATATCTGGCTACAACAGAGTCAACCATAGGCATGGTCTTAGTTCAGGAAGATGACCTGTTCTCAGAATATGTCATCTATTACCTGAGCTGAGGCCTCGTAGGACAGGAACTCAATTATTCTCATATCGAAAAACTTGCATTGGCAGCAGTCGATGTTGTTCAGCGGTTTCGTCATTATGTTTTTTTTTGCAAGACCATCGTCATTGTTGTCATGAATCCATTTCAATACATGTTGACATGATGGGTGATAGGCGGAAAAATCAGTAGATGGATAGTCATCCTCCAGGAGTTTGACTTAAATTTCATTTCAGTGAAGTCCAAAAAGTCACTGGTCTTCGCAGAACTTATTGTGGAGCTTCCGGTTGAGTCAGGTGATCTTGTGCCCAAAGAGTCGCCTATCAGAGGAGATCTATTTTTTATCACCTCTTCAGATCCATGGTATGAAGATATACTTATCTATCTCCAAAATTTGAAGTGCCCCACCACTGCATCTCATGATGAGAATCGACGCATACACCATCAGGCTAAGAATTATCTCATACTCAATGATACATTGTATCAGAGAGGTGTAGACTGCATCCTACGTCGATGTCTCACTCACGAAGAAGTAGTTATAGTGCTTAATGATTTCCATACTGGATCTTGTGGCGGTCATTTTTCTGGGTTGGAAACAACCCAAAATATTCTACGAGCAGGTTACTGCTGGCCGACACTTATCAAAGATTGTATCGAATCGGTCAAGAAGTGTCATCCGTGCCAAATCTTCTCTCGGAAGATGAGGGCACATCCCGCTCCCATGTTTCCTATCATCATAGTTGGTCCCTTCACCAAGTGGGGGATTGATTACACTACATGAAACCCTCCTTCAGTAAGGGGGCACCTCTATATCATCGTAGTTGTAGACTACTTCACAAAGTGGGTTGAGTCTATGCCAACGTTTAAAGATGATGGAGAGGATGCAACTCTCTTTTTATTCAACTAGATAATAGCAAGGTTCAACGTCCCAAGGGAGATTGTCACTGACCATGGAAGTCACTTTCAAAACCAGATGATGACCGAGTTAACGTCAAATCTTGGGTTATGGAAAGAACATTCGTCACCTTATTACCCCCAAGCAAATGGTCAGGTGGAAGCTGTGAAAAAAAATCTTAAGACCATTCTACAACGAACAATCAATTCAGCCAAGTCAAATTGGCATTTGATGTTATACTCGGCATTATGGGCTTACCGAACAACTATTAATATTGCAACTGGTTTCTCACCTTTCCACCTCATTTACGGGCTGGAGGCAATCTTTCCTATCGAATGTCAGATCCCCTCTCTAAAGTTGGTAGTACAGTTATTGCTAGACACTTCTCCACTTGAAGAATGGTTAGTATACCTTGAGCAGCTTAATGAGAAGCATTGTGATGCAGCCCTGGCCAACAAGGCTCACAATCATAAGGTCAAGTTTCAGTATGATAGGTTCGTTTGTCCTCGGATTTTCTTTGAAGGTGACCTTGTCCTGGTCTATGACCAAGATAAGGACCCCCTGGGGGCAGGAAAATTCAAACCCATGTGGTTCGTACCTTTGATCATAAAAGAGGTTTTAAAAAAGGGCGCTTATCTTTTGGTTGACTTTGAAGGGAATGCTTTGGCAGAGCCTAGAAATGGGCTCTACCTCAAGAAGTATTACTCATAGGCAGGTCATTGTGGGTAACTTTTTGTAACATATGTATAGTCTTTGTACTATTAATTTTTAATTTATTTTAGTGTTATGGACATGTCATTGATATTATCTTTCATCACTGTGGTAGATGTCAAGTGATTCTGAGGTGTTCGTTGGGTATGTAGACGGTGCTAGTCAGCACACTCGGAGGCTTGCCTCCGTAGCTTGGATAATCTTTACACCTCAAGGCCAGTTATTATCTTCTGGAGGTATATGCTTAGCTGACACCACAAATAATGTCGTCGAGTATAGTGTAGTTATTGAGTTCCTTTGTGACGCTTTGTCATTGGGTATCTCTCATCTCCGGGTCTATCGCGATGCTCAACTGGTTGTGTCTCAATTAAACATAATATACCAGGTTCATGATCCAACTTTACACCGATGATTCCTTAGGGTACGTCTCTTAGAATGAAACGTTGATTATATTACATATTTTCATGTTCTTAGGAGATTACACCAAGTTATAGATACTCTAGCTAATCAAATTTTAGATTGGCATCTCGCACACATATGAAAGAACATTCACATAAACATGTAAATACATTTTTTGCACACATGATCCATAGGACACAAAAGACAAAAAAAAAAAACCATATATAATATCATAAAGTAACCAGAGTACATAGATGGATGCAAGTGCCTCAAAAATATGATCAATAACGAGTCATAGGGCTTATGCCCTCAAAAACTATATACAAGTACTGCTCGTGGCACGAAAAAATGTATAGCTAAATTTAAGGCCTGTGGGCCCTGTTATACTAATCCACAACATTGGATAAACGCCGAAACAACCAGACCCACGTCTGGGGTGCCCCCACTACATGAAGCTACATAGATGGTGGTAGGTTCTCAATCTCTGCCATCAGGACCGTGTGAGTGAGCGCAGTAAAGTTTTGCTTGACTCGTCTCAATATCCTCTCAGCCTCCCCAGTTGGAAGATTTGCTGCTACTGCTGGTCCCCCTGTGGCGGTAGGTGCGGCCCCTGGTTGAGGACAACGCTTGCTCCTCGCATAGTCAATGGGTCGCATTGGTCCCACATTTTCACACAATGAACACATATCTGTCAAATACTATAGTATAACAAAAAAATGATATATATAATGAAACAACATATAAATTACATATGATAACAAAAAAAAAAATACAAAGGTGGAGACTTACCCATCTCCCCTCGCTCCTCACTAGGCGGTACCGGTATCTCAGGGTCTCTCGAGAAATCAATCCCCACATAGGGGTAATCCTCTATAATCGAGATCTGTTGTGACAGCCACGCAAAGAAGCAATCATCAAAGGACTCATTATTCCTTCCGCCCCCCTGTCGTGGCAGTAATACTGCCCATCTACACACAACAAGAAGAGAGGCCTAATGTCCTCGTACCACTACTCGAGGACTAAAAATCAGAACTCTCTCAAAAAAGAATGAACACAGAATGGTCCCGAACTCGAAGTTCCTATGTGTCCGCAAACAGAAATCTGTCAGCTACCTTTTCATACACTCTAGCAATGTAGTACTTTAATCAAAAACTTGTGCATTTAAGCACTAGACAACATAGTTCATCTGTGCATGGGACGCCTCATGTAGAGTAGCAGAACTAGTAATTCACCCAATAAGAAATACTATCGCCTATAGCGATAAGTCAGTAATATTGCTTATGGGCACCTGTGTGCTCGAGCGGTCTGTATCATCTGCACAGTATAGACCTATCAATTCCGCTATGTTATGTGGCCCCAGAGGAAAAGTCTGGAATTTGACTGGTTCCCCTCTCCGGGAGAGGCCAGTCAAAAAGTAAATTTCCTCGACCGTGGGCACCGGTGATTGCCCCTCTAACATGAATGCCTCTGCATCCAAGTACCAGTAGTTAACCAAGGCATTCAGTAGCCTAGGTTGTGCCCACATGAAAGGACATAGGGAAAACTTGAGTAACCCACATTGCATCAAAGTAGCCACAACATTGGGGTTTTCCCCAACCAACTCGCTAACCTCTTCATGCTCTCTTTCTCTCCAGTGGACATACACCCTGCAAAACACCAAAGTTCAGGAGGGTTAACCCTTGCTTTTTATGCCTTTTTCATTCCATAAGGGGGTCCACGCGTGCTATAATGGTGACAATCGCGTGTACATGTGGGAAAGGTTTACTCTGCCCGAATGTACACACAACCTACCCTAAGATAGCCTGCATGGACCTAGGGCCAACCTTTTAAAGGTCGACGCCCCCCTAAAAAATGAAACCCAATGCAAAAATAAAGACTTGAAATGCAAGATAAGGGAGTTTGTACTTACTTGGTCTAGAAAGAAGTGTGTTTCATCCACTGTAGCTCCCGGAATCACCACTTTTGACAAAGGGGGTCTTTTGGTTCTAGTGTCAATTTCCAAATCAACAATGGTGATAATGAGCTGCCAGCTTCTATTTATAGACTTTTTGGCCTCTTTTTGCAATTTTTTTGGCTTCCCTTGTCATTTTATTTATACCAAAAACCATTTAGAATGATTCAGGAGTTGCATAGGAGGGATATGATCGGGTATTGGGACAGTTTTTTGGATTTTTGAGTAATTTTCGATGGTCCATGAATTTTGTTTTCCAAGGATCAACTTGAGCATATAGGTTAGGTTTCTACCCTGAATTTTGTATCTTGTTGTCTTTTTCCTTTGCCATAGGATCGATCCCATCAGGTTGTGACACAGAACCTTCATAGCTTCTTTAGAAGTGTCGCAACTTGGTGGTAGATCTTATTGGAACATGGATACCCTAGGTAGATCCTGGTTGCATTATGGTATCCATGTTGTCTCTAAAACACTATAGGCTCAGGATTCCTTGTAGTTTTTCCTGATTACGAGTTTGAGCCTCATTTGCACGATTCCTTTTTTCTCTTGACCTCACCCTCAGGACTCCCAAAATAGATAACGAGTCTTATTTTAAGCCCTTTTAGACCCTCTAAACATGAAAAGATTGTCGAGCGATCTTGTGGCCTTTCACGCTCATTAAACTGAAATTTGAAGTCACGTTTGTCCGACGATAGTTTACCCCTTTTTCGGTCCAGACGGTCACCTGTACGAACAAAGGTATACTCTATGGAACTTCAATTCTTTAGAAGAGTACTCTTAGGTATAATTGTATCCCTTTTTCAGGCCCGAGGGACTAAATTTACAAAGAAGGAACCCCCACGGAGTCCATAGTTAAGCTCTTTTCAGACTCCCTAAAATTGAAAAGATCACTGAGTGACCTTATTCTTTCACACTCATTAAACTAGTCTAGAAGAACATTCCCGACGAAGTCCATAGTTAATCTTTTTTCAGACTCCTTAAAAATTAAAAAATGGTCGAGTGATCTTGTCTTTCTCACACTCATTAAAATGGTTTTTAAGTAGACGTCTTGTCGGTTCTAGTTTACCCTTTTTTTGAACTGACTAGAATATCTTTGAAAAAGGTACCCCAATGGATTCTCCTTTTATGATTTTTCAGACTCTCTAAATATGAAAAACCACCAAGCTTACGTTCTCTGGGCTTGTTAAACTTACATTGAAGGACGTTACCATTGTGTGTTTTGTTAACCGCATTTGCATACCTTATACGCCAACCTTGTTGCACTTTTCTTCTGCATCTTAACACCCTTGGCCCCTGGAGGATTTTTCCTGAGTATCATTATTCTAAACATCAGTCTTGTCCTTGCGCCTTGAAATTGTATGTTTGTAGCACTCGTTCCTCCATTGTAACATAACATTGATTTATTCTTTTTCCAAAAACATTGAAAAAGACAAAAAAAATCAAATATACCCCAAAAAGAGGAAGGGAAAAGTATTTTCTTTATTGGCAGCATAATGAGTCGCCCTTGGATAAATCACATCTATCCGTTT
>ML802349.1:141811-153178 GCA_009831015.1 Picea engelmannii
ATTTTACCACAATCGTCTCTATATCGACGAAACTTCGTCGCACTTTGCTACGAATATTTGTCGCATATACAACTTGTGCATAGTAAATTTGGTTTTGAGATATTGCACTCGTCGATATTACCATGGATTTTCCTCGCAAGTTGTGACAGAATTTCGTCACACATTCAGCAGCTATGTCATAAGTTATTGGCTTGGCATAACTTTTCGTCCCAATTGCGACGAAGTTTAATCGTAATTGCCACATTTCTTCGTTGTTATTGCGATGATAGTTCGTCGTAATTGCGACGATGCATAGGGTTAATCGATATTGAAGGTGGTGAAATGTGGAGATCTATTTTCATCGATGTTTCCATGCACACTTGGATCATGGATATAGCGACGAAATTATTCCGACGAAAAAAAATCTCGGCTTTCATGGAAATTGCGGCGGATAAGTGTGGCAATATCAACGAAAAACCGTTGCAAATTTTCTCATATGTGCTAGTGTGATGGAAGAATTAGGGTTGGACATTACTAGACCGTATCATGATCTATATTCTTTTGACTCCAAGAAAGTCAAATGTCTTGGAGTTATGAAAGATGTGGTTGTTACTCTTTCCCAATTACCTATGAAAAGTGTGGTATTAGATGTTATCGTGGCTGACATACCACCAAAATTTGGATTGATTCTTTCAAGATCTTGGGCTAAGAAGGTAGGTGGTACTCTATAGATGGACCTTAGCTATGAAACCATACCTGTTTTTGGTGGGGAACAACGAAGATTATACAGAGAAGTTAGATTGGCTTATTTGGTAAGTGATCACAATAATCCCACTAATCATCCCATATATGTTGTAGAAGATGATCTGGGTTCTTCTATTTTTTATATGAGTGAGGAAATGGCAGAAGTATCAGTCAGAAAGTCAACAACTACAGTGGGAGACAGTAAAGACAATTTTGTTTGGAAAATGTATTTTGACGGAGCATGTTCTAAAGAAGGTTCTGGAGATGGTATTGTCTTCATTTCCCATACTAAGGAGGTTATCCCCATGTCATATAAACTTGAATTTGACACCACTAATAACATCAGTGAGTATGAAGCTTTGTTGTTAGGTTTGAAAGCTGCTAGAGATATGGGAGTAGATAGGCTGTCTATTTTTGGAGACTCGGAACTTATTATTCACTAGATCAAGAATATATACCAAAACAAACAACAAAGGTTAAAAAAATACATAAATGAGGTGTGGGACTATGTGGATAATTTCTTTTCAGCATTTAATATTACTTTTGTGCACAGAAATTTGAATCAGCAGGATGACTCTTTGGCACTTGCAGCTAGCAACTTTAAAAATATGATGTTCCCTAATCTGAAATTCGAAGTTGAAGTCAAAAATAGACCTTAAATACTGGATAATATAAAACATTGGCAAGTTTTTAAAGATGATGAGGAAATTCAAAGATTTTTTAAAACTATTGAAGAGTTTTCTAACATTTCAATTGATCAAGATGACGAAGATGGAGAAGCAGAAATACATGTTGCAGAAGTCCTTCAAGATACAATTGTTGGCCACAAAATCATTGAACTCAATACAAACCATCTTTTCAAGGGTTTGGTTCCACTAGAAAGGTTGTTCGATCATAATGATGCTTCCAAGAAGTTTGTTATGCAAACAAAAGAAACAGATGTAGTAGACTATGACATTAGTCCAGATGCAAATCCCAGGTTGGTAAAAATGTCTAGGAAACTGTCACAAAAACAGAAAGAATCATATGTTGAATTAATGAAACATTATTCAAACATTTTTTCATGGTCTTATGAAGACCTGAAGGTGTTTGATACAGAGATTATTCAACACAAAATTCCTCTGAAACCTGGATCAAAACCTATTAAACAAAAGTTCAGGAAATTTAATCCTTTATTGTTACCTATAATAGAAAAGGAGCTGAAAAGGTTGTTGGAAGCAAAAATCATAGTGCCACTGAGATACTCAAAATGGGTAGCCAACCTTGTACCTGTCAGAAAAAAGAACCGAGAGATAAGGCTCTCTGTAGACTTAAGGAATCTAAACAGGTGCTCTCTGAAAGACAATTATCCATTACCAAAAATGGATTATATCTTACAAAGAGTTGTCAGCACAAAGAGAATCTGTATGATTGATGGATATTCAGGGTACAATAAAATATTAGTAATGGAAGAGGACAAAAATAAAACAACTTTTACCACTCCTTGGGGCACATTTATGTACTAAAAGATGCCTTTTGGATTGATGAACACGTGAACCACATTTCAAAGAGCTATGGACATCACTTTCATTGGGGAGAAAGATAGGTTTGGGGTTATTTACCTTGATGACATCACTATATTTTAGGCATCCGATGAAGAACATTTATAGCACTTGAAGAAGACCTTTGAGAAATGAAGGAGGTACGACATATCACTTAATCCCAAAAAATCACATTTTTCCATGGAGGAAGGAAAGCTTCTAGGACACATCATTTTTCCTAAAAGTATTAAAATAGATCCGGAAAGAGTAAAGGCTATTCAAAAAATCGACATTCCGAGAAATAAAAAGTTTACTCAGTCATTCATTGGTAAAATTAATTTTTTAAGGAGGTTTATACCTAACTTTGTAGAAATTGTCAAGTACATCACTGACAAGTTGAAAAAGGATGCATAAATTAAGTGGATACCATAAGCGAGAGAATCCTTTGAAAGGATCAAATGAGCTATCGTTCAGGCACCTGTTTTAATTAGCCCAGATTATTCCAAAGAATTCATGATTTTTTCATTTTCATTAGAAAATACCATAGTTGTTGTTCTTCTGTAGAGAAATGAGCAAGGATACGAGCAGTCTATCCCCTTCTTTAGAAAAACCCTCAGAGACTGTGAATTGAAGTATGATCTAATAGAGAAACATGCCTATTCCTTGGTAAAGGCTTTAAAATCCTTCAGAGTATATGTTCTTCAATCTAAAATTACAGCTTATATCCCAAGTAGTGCAGTCAGAGAAATATTGGTTCATCCTGATTATGAAGGAAAGTGAGGGAAATGGATAACAAAAATCCTGGAATACGATCTCACCATAAATCTTACTCAGCTGATAAAAGGACAAGGCCTCGCCAAATTAATGATAGAATCTAATTTCAAAGAAATTGGGTTATACCATATTTCAGACGTGACACAGGACTCTTCTGTCCAGATTGAAGAAATAAATTCACAGATAAACAACAAGTATGTTTCTTCAAAATGTTACAAAGATATCGTATTTTTTCTGTTGAATTTTCAATCTCCCCCAGAGTTGGATAAATCAAAATTCATATCATTAAAGTTGAGAGCTGTAGATTACTGTATTGTTGATCAGACCCTGTTCTGGAAAGACCCCAACGGTTTTTTGTTGAGGTGTGTGGACGAAAAGGAAGCTAAAAAAATCTTTCATGATCTGCATCATGGTGTCTGCAGAGGCCATCATCATTGGAAGGATACTGCCTTCAAGATTCTTAGATCAGGTTATTACTGACCAGTTCTATTCTCATATATTTTTTCTCAGGTCAGGGCATGTGAACCTTGTCAGAAATTTGCTGGAAAGCAGAAACTTATATCTCTGCCTCTGAAACCATTCATCGCCCATGGACCATTTCAATAGTGGGGATTGGATTTCATCGGAGAGATTAATCTCTCATCCTCAGGACAAAATAGATGGATTCTTACAACCATAGATTATTTTATGAAGTGGATTGAAGCAGTTCCGACTCGGAATACAATAGACAAGGTAATCATGGAATTTTTGGAAGGATATATTTTTTCCAGGTTTGGCTGTCCTAGAAAAAGGGTCACTAATAATGCATAAGCTTTTAAATCAAATTCCATGATTGAATTTTGAAATAAGTATAGTATCAAATTGGCTCATTCTACTCCTTACTACCCCCAAGGGAACAGATTGGAAAAATCTTCCAATAAAACTCTGATAAGAATTATCAAAAAATTACTAACAGAAAATAAAAAGTCATGGGATTCCAAGTTAAAGTTTTCCCTTTGGGTTGATCGTATCAGTAAAAATAAGTCTATTGGGACATCTCCTTTCCAGATGATATATGGAACAAAAGAAATTCTTCCAACTCAATTGGGCCTGCCAGTCTTAAAGTTTCTACAAGAAGAGCTAGAGGAACCCAATGATGTCCAAAGAATAATTTTTCAGATGATTGAAGTTCAACAAGTTAGAGAACAGGTTAATCAGAAAGTTGTTGCTCATCAGAGAAAAATCAAGGCTACATTCGATAAGGGAACTAAGAAAGATGTTTTCAATGAAGGGGATTTGGTGTTAAGATGGGATGCCAGGAGAGAGGATAAAGAAAAACATGGAAGGTTCGATAACCTATGGTATGGTCCTTTAGCCAAGGTAATGAACAATAACACTCTTCTCCTGCACAATTTAGACAACACTGAAATTTTTGGGGGCCCAGTGAATGTGAGGTTCTTGGAGCACTATTTTCTCTAAGGGCTCATCAGATTTCAGTTAGTACAGTAGATTTTCTTTTCAATAAAGACTCCATATACCCAATGGACTTTTTTTTACAGTTATCCTGAGAATAAAAGACGGAAAGTTGCAGGGGAATCAGTGAATCAGAAATAAAGGAAAAGCATTAGTTTGCAGTTCTTGGAGTTTATTATCAAAACTCCATCCCCAGAAGGAGCCAGTGTTAGTCTCTAATTTTTTCTTGGTTTAGTGAGAAACCCTTATCCTAAACCCTTCTTACCTACACTTCATTTTTTGTTTCCAGTTGATTTCGATCTTTGTTTTTAGTGTCTTATGGTTTTCATTACAGTTTTTGAATAGTTTATTTAAGTTTGATTTTGTAAGACATGGTTTAGACAAGGTGTCACCTT
Organism: Picea engelmannii; assembly: GCA_009831015.1. Taxonomy (NCBI): domain Eukaryota; kingdom Viridiplantae; phylum Streptophyta; class Pinopsida; order Pinales; family Pinaceae; genus Picea; species Picea engelmannii. The sequence goes on from ML802349.1 coordinate 146,676, forward strand.
ATATGCCTGTTTGAATTTCATAAATTCAAATTTTTCTAAGTCATTAATAGCGCTACAGGAATAAGGCTATTCCCATAGCGCCAAAATAATCATGCCTTGATACGTGCCTGCCATCCAGATTTTGTTATCATGACACGAATCGTGGATTGAGAGTTCGCATGCATCCACAATAGCTTGGAATCATTTACTGATTGAAACCGTTTCATAATCTGATTGTTGTATCCCGCGCAGGACTCATTTTAAATCACCCAATTCTCAATGATCATTATATTATACCTGTCTGATTTTGCTGAATTTAGGCGTAGGTATTCACTCAAAAGAATGTTATACATTAACAAATTACAGGTGGCGAATTTGGAACCCAAGGACGCTAGTTACAGAATTTTGTTTTGATGGCACCAAAGAGGAGCGGACAGGTAGTCAAAATAGAACCAGAGGGTAACGAACTTCTTGAAGCCTATCCTTAGATGGCTCAAAGGTTCAGAGATGTTGGGTGGTTTGAATTCCTTACCACTTTTCAAGGTTATGATGAGTAGGTCTCCATGGGGTTCGCTCTGAATTTTGATGGTCACGAGGTGGAGATCAGTAAGATGATGATGCTAGTGACAGAGCATACAATTGCAAAGGCTTGCAGGTTGTTGGTTGGAGGCGAATGATGGTGGAAGAAAGAGCATGTGGTTACAGAGTTTGTAAATCAATTCCTACTTCCAGATAAGAAAAATCCGAATTGGAAAAGGGGAGTACCTCGTAGCTGGATTCGACCTGAATGGCACACTGCTCTGATCGTGATCCACATGTATATCACCTATGAAGGTAGCTTATCACTGGTCTATATCTACCACATTAGGATACTAATGCATTTAAATGGTGATTACCCTTTAAATATCCCTTATTTTCTACTCAAAATCTTGACAAAGATGTCAAAGAGAGTGCAGTCACTTTCCAACAATGCTAAGAGCAGTCTGTTTCATCAAGTCCTAATTAAAAATTTAGTTATGTCTTCTTTGAGAGAATTACAGAATCCCTGGAGATGGCTCATGCAATCTTTAAACCCTAACACATAGTCCAATAAACATAAGAAAGGCAAAGGGAGGAAGACTGTTACATAGAGACGAGATATTTCAATTGATGAAACCCCTATGAAAGAGGAGATGCTTGATATCAGGGTGACGAGGAGTAGCAGAAGTAAAAGACCTAGGTGGGATCTAGAAATTGAAACGTTTTATGAAGAAGATGTTAAAGGGGAAAATGATTTAGATAAATATTTTGATACTCAAACTACAGTCAAGCATGAATCACCATCAACTAGTAAAAGGGGTGTTGCAGTCAAAGGTAAAAGGGTTAAAGGTGTGTCTGTATCACAAAAACCTAGAAGGAATTCTACTAGGGTCACCAACAAGTATAGACTGAAGTCAAAGGCCATGTTTAATCCATCAATCAAAGAAGAAAACATCATAGTTATAGAAGATGACTCTAAGAATGCTGAAGCAGGTACCAGGAAAAAGGAAAAAAGAACTTCATTGCCTAAGAAACCAGTCAACAAAGGTAAAAAAATGATTTCATCATCTACAGGACCTGTAACGAGAGCTTCAACTAGATTAGCAAAATCTAAAGAGATGGCTAATGGTATAAGTGAAACCCCTGAGATTAAACAGGATTACTTTGAAGATTCAGATCGCATATCAGATGTGCCTGAAGCTATAGATTCAGCAAGTTCTGATGAATAACATAGCTCGGGATTAGTCTCAAAGTACCAAGTTAAGGAAAAAGAACCCAAAGTTTCCTTAAACCTGAATGAACCTGCACCTTTTGAAGAATGCTTAAGATTCAAAGTTAAAATCAGAACTGATAAAGAAAGGATCAAGGAATTTCAGAAAACAGTAAGACAATTAAAGAAAGAAAAGGCACAAATAGAACAATGGAATGCTCGCTAGCAAGAAATGATTCAAGGTTTTAAAAATAAGAAGAAAGAGAAAAGGGAWTTKCTCAAATAAMTYAGGGAGATAAACTTCAKATTCTATTGGCACAATGTCGTGCTTACCACAAAGCTCAAACAGAAAAATGCTAAAKCTACTGYTGTGATTATATCCTAAAGGTTACATGGAGATGTGCTACAATCATGATTTAAATGTTTTCCAGGACATATGGCAACGCTTACTCATTTTTGGTCAGTGAGATGCTAAGACCTCGATCTATTTGACTAAATCAAACTAATTCCTATTTTGTAGAATCAAATGTAAATGCTGGCAATATCATACAATATCAAGTTGTTGAGCTGTGATCTATTTTGGGATTGTAGAAGATCTTTTTGAGTGAACTACCTTAGTAGATAGATATTATTCTAATATAGTCATTAAATCTATACTAGATGATAGTATCTGGAAGTTTTATAGATAGTTTAAATAGATAGAGGAAAGACAATGTGATGGTCAAAAAATTGGAGATCCAGGGGACCCCTTTGTGAAGCTCATTGTAAAAGGCATTTATGTTCAATTTGACACTTAATAGCAAAGGCATATGGATGGTTAGAACCTCTTTTTCTATTCTGTTATTTCTTTCTTCATGCTTGAATTCATTATTCAGATTGCAATGCTTTTTTATTCTTGACTGTTAATTTATACAGTGAAAATTTTACTGTAGAGATAATTTTTCAAGTTTTGATATCAAGTTGATTGTCTTGTTTCTTTATGACATTTTGAGACGAGAATTCATGTGAATTTGAAAAATTGAAGACTTCATCTTCCTTTTTCTTAATTGGTTTAATCCATCTATGTGTCCACCTATTATTCGTCCAATGGGATATGCTATGTCCTGATCTTGATTTTCATGTTATGTTGTAACCTTGAGCTAGTTTTCAACCACCCTACTAAAAAAAAAAATCATAAAACCTTATAAACACTTTGCTATAAACAAATGATGCCCTAGCTTTCCCTCTCACAGTCAAGTGCAACTTTAGTGACTAACAAATGGATTGGATACCAATGGTATGAGCTCAATTTCTTTGTTGTACACTTACATGACAATATTTACTATCTTGATGAGAGATATTCTCACGTACTATCGTTTGTCCTAGCCAACTGTCTATAGATCACGTGAACTATGGTGCATTTTTCTAATGTTGTAGTAGCCAGTTGTTTCTCAGTAATGGTGTCGACATTGATTATTAGTTTGTGTGAAGAGACCTTTTTGTTTATGCTGGTGGTTGAAATATATGTCTATGTTTTCTTCTAGTATCGTGATGATTTGATTAGTATTTGGTCTTTTGACTCTATGTGTGTGTTGGTGATGGTTTGATCAAGATATTTGAAATTCATATTTTGTTCATTTTCTTTGACTGACATTGCTCCGATTTTATTTTTTGAAACTATATCCTACTAGTATCCCCCCCCCTTCCAACAATATTGCACTAGTAGGTTTGTATGTTATTATGTATGATATTTATTTAGTCCAACCCCATCGACTAATTTCTTAAAGGGTTTCCCTTGGAGTGTTTCTATCTTTACTTCTGCTAAAGGTCAAATGTGCTCGACCACATATGGGCCTAGACATGTGGTTTCTATCTTTCTTGGATTTCATTTTACTTGATTGTCATATAGGAGTAGCAAGTCCCCATCATTAATATATTTTTTTCTTGATATGTCGATCATTCTAGGATTTTTGTTAGTTCTTTTGGATTTCCTAGTGTTGTTGTTCGAATATTATTTCCTCTTCTAATTTATTCAGTGGTTAGAAAAGTTTCCTTGTATTTAGTATATGGTTGAATTCCAACATTGATACTATCTTACTTACATTAGCACATAAGTGAAGTGGTATGATGAGCTCCTGACCAAAGACTAACTTGAAAGGTGTTTATCTTATTGATATTTTATATGTTTTTCTATAGGCCCATGTATTTCTGGAATTTTTTCATCCGAGTCATCTCTATCAAGTCCACAGACTTATTTTAGGCCTTTGTGTAAGGTCTTGTTAAAATATTTGATGGCTCAATTGGCCTGCAAATGATAGGAAGTTATCTTTTTATGGTTGATCATAAATTTCTTGAGAATTACTTCAATTGTACTATTTATAAAAATGTGTTCCTTGGTCACTAATTATTGTCACAGGGCAGTTGAAATGAGTTAATATATTTTCGTAGATAAATTCCATGGCTGATTCCTTTGTACAATTGTCAACTGGTTATGCTTCTGCCCATTTGGTTAAGTATTCAACGACTATAATGATATATTTGTCCCTATCCTTTTATCTCTTTTCAAAAAAGGTCAGACAAAATCAATAGCCCATATTTCAAATGGTAAATTGGGATTTACAGAATGTAAGGGTATCTCATTTTTCGATAGTGGTCGGCCTATCCTTTGGCACTTATCACATTTGTTAATTTACTCCCAAAAATATTTATGTAACGTCGACCACCAAATACCGTCTTGAAAAAATTTCTTAGTTGTCGTATCGACCTAGAAGTGATCTCTTGTTGGGTTTCATGTGCCCTGATAATGACATCCCTTTCATGCTCTAATGAACATATCCTCAAAATATTTTCGAGCCCCAACTTGTAGAGGTAACCATTCATTGCAGTGAATGGTGCAACTTTCATTGCTAGAATTTTATGTTTATTAGTTGGGAGATCATCAGCTTATTTCCCTTCTTCTAAGAAATTTGCAATCTCTTATATCTATTTAGGTAATTTTGTTGATTAATTGGTTTGGTTTTCATTGATGTCAACCCTTGAAGAAATTCTGGTAGTGAATTATGGTAGCACAAAGGTTTGGGTAATGGACCCAAGTTTGTTTGATGGATAATGTTATCCATTTTAATATATTTGTAGGTAAAACTATTCTATATGGATAGTGCATGTCATGCCATTTCCGGTGGTATGTGGAACATCACATAACTCCTCACAGTTAGAGAGTTATGGCCATGTGAATTTGGAGAACCCTCATGAGTCATCTAGAAGCCCTAAAAGGTCAAAGTAGTCAAAGTGTTTGCAAAGAAGAAATTATTTAAATAATAAAGTGAAGTGATGAGTGTACTATAAGTCAAAGAGGATGCAAAAGAAACTATTTAAATAATAAAGTTAATGGAGAACTCACTAATTATGGAAAGTGGTTAAGTTAAGTGGACAAGTGGTTATAAGTAGGTTAACCCTAAAATAAGGAAAGTGGGTTAAGATGGTTAGAAGCTAACCCCTTGAGGAAGCTACATAAAAGAATAAATAAGAGACAAGGGTCTCTCATTAAAAACACACTTGAATATCAGTGAATATATATTTTTGTGAAAGGTTATTTGGGCAAGTATTATTGATAGAGAAAAATTGCAACAAAAAAAGTGTGGCAGGAAAAGTGTGTCAGAAAAAGTGCGGCAGAAAAATTGCAGCAGAGAAAGTGCGGTAGAAAAAGTGCGGCAGAAAAATTGCAGCAGAAAAAGTGTGGCAGGAAAACTGTGGCAAAAAACATGCAGCAAGAAAACTGCAGAACAAAAAGTGTGGGAGGAAAAGTGTGGCATAAAAAGTACAACAAAAAAATCGTAGCAGGAAAAGTGTGGCAAGAAAAGTGTGGAAGAAAAACCACAGTAGAAAAAGTGTGGCAGAAAAATCACGGCATAAAAATCATGGCAGTGGATTCGTGACAGCAAAACCACGGCAAAAGAATGCTACAAGAAGAAAAAAAAGGTATGGTTCTCATATGTGTAGTATTGAATTTATGAATCAACTTAAGGGTTTTCCTTGTAAATATGTTGGATGCCCTCTTGGGACTTTATGGCTTGTTGTAGAGTTGCTCTGAGGCAGATCTACTGAAGTTTAGTATTGGTTCATGTTTGAGGGATTTTGGTTGAGGTATGTTGTTGAAGTTATTGGTACAGATAGAGGTTGTATAACAATGAGGTTCTAACACATGATTTGAGGTACAAACTTGTGGTATAGTATTTGAGGTATATCTTATCAGATCAGATTGGTTGACGAGTATAAAGTGATAGGTTTCTCAGTGACATATTCAGTTTCTAAATTTGGGTACATGGTTGAGACAAGCATTTGATGAGTTGGCACATACATGAGGTGTATAGTTGATGATGTTGGTACATCTTGATGAGTCATAGTTTGTGTGTATTTTGTGCACGATTGGTACATATTTGGTGCATGGTTGATGCACTCATTGATGGTACAGGTTGAGGTATAGGTTGGTGCATGGTTGATGCACTTGTTTATGGTACAGGCTGATTACAAGTTCTTTGGTACAGGTCGGTGGATGGTTGATGCACTTGTTTATGGTATAGGTTGATTACAGGTTTTGGACAGGTTATTGTGACAAGTTATTTGTACAAGTTTGGTGCATGGTTGATGCATTTGTTTATGGTACAGGTTAAGGTATAGGTTGATGTATGGTACATGTTGGCATAGGTTATTGGTACAAGTTGTTACGGGTTGATTGGTACAGGTTTATAGCAATATATCTCACAGTGATAGTGTGACAATGGTTCCATCATTCTACTTCTATGTCAGGGCGGTTGGA
>ML802349.1:174857-213139 GCA_009831015.1 Picea engelmannii
AAAAGAATAAACAGATAATCATAATTTAAACAAAAGTAAACATTTGACAAAAATTAACGTTTTTGTTTAAATTGAGATTTTTATGCTCGTTTATAACTTTTGACATATACTCTTGTAATAAATGTCTCATACTAAAGTGAATGTCTTAAGTTTGTCTCAAAGAAAGTCAAGGAATGGAACTATTTGAAAAGGTTAATTCTGTAACTCATTATAATTATCAAGATTCTAATAGGGGCCCTTTAAATTTTGTGAAAATTTAGGGGGAGTTGTTGGGGCCCAACAGGTCCTAGTCGTCCATGTTGACATTGCAGATCTTTGTCAGTGCATTCTCCAGGATTTTGTTGAATTCTTCCACTATACCATTTTCTTGTGGGTGATATGGTGTTCTCTTCTTATGATGGACTTTGAACTCTTCAGTCATAGCGTTGATGGTGTTTTTTATGAAGTGTGTGCCTTGGTCGCTCATCAAAAATCTTGGGCACCCAAATAGAGTGATTGTTTGTTCAAATAAAAAGTGTGTTGTTGTTTCTGCGCTACAATCCTTCACCGATGTAGCTTCCACCCATCTTGTTAGGTACTCCATCGAGGTGATAATATACCTAGCTCCTGTTCTTTTTGTTGGTGGGTTGATTGGTCCCACAAAGTCTATTGCCCACTTATTGAATGGTTGCAATGTTACTTGTGGTTGTAATGGAATTGTGTCCCTTCTGTTGAGTTTACCTACCCTTTGACAGACATCGCATCTTTGACAGTACTCCTTCAAGTCTCTGTGAATCGTCGGCCACCATAGTTCTGCGCGTAATACCTTCTGTGTCCTGTGTAATTTCCTCCCGTGATTCCCTCATGGGATTCTTCTAAGACTCTTGTTCTTTCGGGCTCTAACACGTATCTTCGCAAGATGCTATCTACACCCATTTTGTATAAGTGTCCTATGATCAATTGATAGTTGGCAGCGCGGACTACCAGGATTTTCTTCTATGCAGTGTTATATTCTTATGGCGCAGTACCTATGCTAAAGAACTATATAATATCTGTGAAGTATTCATCAACAATCTGGACTGAGAATAGTTATGCATCTGAAAAATTTTCCTCTAAGTTCATAGGTTCTTCTCCATTTTTGACCCTTGATAGGTGGTTAGGTCCTGCATTCAATTTTCCTGGCTTAACTATTACTTCGAAGTTGAATTATTGAAATAGTAGTAACCATCGACAGATTCTCCCCCCCAACACTGGCTTGTTGACAAGGTATTTCAGGGCAGAGTGATCTGTGAACATATTAAAGTGTTTCCTTAATAAGTAGTGTCTGAACTTTTGCAATGCGTAGACCATCGCTAGGCCCTCCCTTTCTGTAGTGTTATAGTTCTTCTTCGATTCTAATAATGTTCTTCTTGCAAATTCTATGGGGTGATCCAAATCCCCCACTCCTAGTTGTGCCAAGATAGCTCCAAGTGCTATGGATGATGCATATACATGCACATGGAATGTCTTTTCCCACTCTGTAAATACTGATATTGGTGCGGTGACCAGGGTGTCTAGACCATGTTGACACTCAACATTCCACTGAAACTTTGTATCCTTTCTTAACAGCTTTTCCATTAGTGCAGTAATCTGTGCATACCCTTTGATACTTTTTCTGTAGTATCTTGTGTGTCCCAACGTCGCTCTTAGATGACTAACTATTTTTGGTGGTGGTAAATTAACAATTAAGGCAATCTTTGCAAGATCTATTAGTAAACCTTGTTTGCATACTATATGGACCAATAGTATCCCAAACGGTGTTTTGAATATGCATTTATTTATGTTCATTGATATATGTCATTGCCTACATATTTCTAACATCATCCAAAAAACTTCTACATGGTCTTTTAACAAACTATAGATTGTCCAATCGTCCAGGTATACCTCTAAGAACTGATGGACGAATTCTTTGAACCCAACAATGACTACTATGGAAAATATTGTTGCCGCATTCTTCAGTCCAAACGATATGACTATGTACTGGTATGATCCCCATTCTATTGCAAACGTGGTCTTGTAGCGGTCTTCCTATGCTATCTTGATCTGATGGTAGCCTGAGAATCCATCAATGAATGAGTAAGCTTTGTGTCCACCTACGTTCTCTAACACTTCATTTGTGAAAGGTGTAGGGAATGGGTCATGTAGGCATGCATCGTTCAACTTCCTCAATTCGACAAATATCCTTATCCCTCTATGTTTCTTGTTTTGCACTACCATCAGGCTTATCCATTCTGATTCTTTGACCGGTTCTATGATTTTGACTTCAAGCATCTTGTCGATCTCAGCTTTGACTTTCTTCCTACATATTGGGTTTAGTCTGTATGGTCGTTGTCTTATCGATATTGCTTCAGGTTTGAGTGGTATTTTGATTTCTCCTAGCTCTCTATCTATACCCTTCATCTCTGTAAATGTTGTGGGAAATAAGTCATTGTATTCGCACAATAACTTTGTTATGATTTATACTATTTTATCATCCCATTAATCTCCAATGCTTTCCATTTTGGGATGCTTGGTTGTCCCAATGTTGACTTTGTTTACCTTGATCGACGCGGAAATAACTTTTGATTCTATAGGTGGTCCTTCCACTTCTCTTTCGCCTTATGCTTCTTCAATGTGAATATCGCGTGGATCGTCTTCATTTGGTGCTTCTTCTTGCACATGGTAGCATGACAACAGTTCCTTGATTGTCTGTTTATTCTGTTGTTTCTCTTCTATTATGAGCTCAACTTTCGTTTCCTTGATGAATATCACTCCTCTTATTTGTTTGAGGGCTGCATCGATGTTGGGGTTTTCATGTTCGATTGAAAAAGTGACTGTAAAATTTTGTTGCAATGTCGTCCAGGTCGCAGTTCCTTTGCCCAATTCCTAGTTTGTATACAAGTTCCCCGGTATGCCCTCTAGAGTGTGTATGCAATGATGAGGCCATTCCTCTAGGGGTGTCATTTTCCACAACATCTTGCACTTCTCCAAGTGTTTTGTTGGTGCCCCTTGTCCATCGTACCTTTGGTGCTTGTTGTTTTTATGTTCTGCACCAAATCTTATGCATAGTAACCGCTTAAATTAGTACCAGTCTATGATTGTCTATTTGTGTGCGCCCCACCATCTTGCAGGCGTGGCCTTGAGTGCTATATCAAGTGCTAATAGTCTCTAATTCTCTATGAATTCTTCTTCATATTGTGCCAATAATGTTTCCAAATAGTTTATTCTGTGGAAACTGGGTGGTTCCCTTATTTTCGTGCCTACCCATATTACTGCGCAGTCTATTCATGCACATCTTCTCGTGGATACTTTGTGTAGCCTTTGTTTTCAGTTCACTAAAATGGTGTTTGATTCTGTTGCGCATGAAGTAATTCTCTTCCAAATGAGTATCCCATCTACAGTTGGGTTCACATAGTCCTCATCATGCGTAGTTGTTCTGTACAACTGGTCGATTTCCTATAAGTCTAGGAAACTAGGTTCTACAAACCTCTCCCCTTCTGTTGGATCTAATGTCGCGGTGAACCTGTACTCTCCAAATTCAAATGCCATTTTCCTTGTCTTCAAGTTGATTATGGCCTGGTTTTCAAATTCCCAATCCAGACCAAGCAATGTTGGGTAAGGTGTTGTGTCGTCCAATATTTCAATGACTTCAAAATCTTCTTTAGTGCGCACTCCATCCAAGTCTATTGTCACTCCTTTCAGTCTACCGATTGGTAAGACTCTATGTTGGCTTGCTAGTTTCAATGGAATAGGTGAATATCCTAATGTGGGCTCTCCCATGCATTGCCATGTCTTCTTTGGTAATACTAACTTCAGAGCCTAGATCTAGTAAGATATCTCGCATGTTGAAATCTATGATATTGTCATTTAGTCTGAACTCTCTACTAGTTCTTATTCTTGTATGTAGGTGATTGACTGTTTTTGGTTCTAGTTTTCCTTCCGTCTCGATGTTACATTTTTCTAGTATGTTTTGAAATATTTTTACAGATGGTGGATCATTTAATACCTTTACAAATGATTGAAAAAAACCTTTGATTTTACTTACTTGTCCCATGGGTTGCATTTCGTTGGTGTGATCCAATAATGGAGGTATCTCGTACTCTGGTGCTTTCTTGTTTTTCTGCGCAGTTGAAGTCGAGACCCCATCTTCCGTAAGAAATTATTGTCTTGCTTGCTTAAATATCTCCTTCTCCTTCTGTGCATCGAACTGCTTCCTTGGTTTTTTGTTCTTCTTCACCCATTGACTTTGTACGAGCTCTTATCGGACTATGTCGTTCCTTGTTTTCTCTCCTCCTTGGGTAACTGATTGACGTTCCGACCTTCATCCCTTGCTTCGGTAGAAATCCACTGAACATTCTAGTTGTTCTAGTTCCTCTTTTCCTAAAACTTCACTATTAGTGCCGGACATTCTTCTGTATCATGGTCTGATGTGTGACAATACATACAGGTTGTTGGTGAAAGTGGACATTATCTTGCATAATGTTCTAGTTGTTGACAATTTTGACATACCATTGGTCATATACCTCATTCGAACCCTCCTCTGGCTCGTCCTCCCCCTCTGTAGCCTACTCGTACTCCTCTTGGCGCGTTATACTGAGGTGTTTGATTGTATTGTGCAGTATTGTACTGAGGTTATGTCATGTTGTATTGTGGCTGCGTGTTATTATATGGTTGTTGCACAATATTATACTATTGTTGTGCAGTGTTGTATGGAGCTGGAACTTGATTAAACTGTGATGAGGATTTCCCAATCATCATTTTTTCCTGCACTCTATATGCATTCGATGTCTTCTCTATCATTAGCTCCATGGTTCTACAGTTTTTTTCATCGTAGACGAATGAATTGAAAAAGGTACAGGATGAACTTTTCAAGACTATCTGGTATTTCTGCATCATCGTGTAGTGATAAGGATCGTTACCCGGTTTCTTGCAGATTTCGCACCATAGTCCTCTAGGTGGTAATTGATTTGGCATTCTTGCTTCCATATACTGTGTGAATGTTGGACATTTGTTCTTGTGGTGTCCTTTCGTCCTGCATGTGGTACACCAAATGGCTTCGCGTTTGTCCTTACCCTTATTCTGGTTCAGCTAAAACATGAATTTCTTAAAATCCTCCTTCATTTCTTCGATAGCTAGGTGTTGGTGTGTATATATATTCACTGTATATATCACACTCATTTAAATGTCAATCTGGGATTCGTAATCAATAGAGTTGATGTGCTATATGTTCTGAGAACAAGTAACCTATCTAAGTCTGTTGCATATAGGAAATAATTAATAACATAAAAAATTTATTCCTAAGATCTCCCAATATTTCAAAATATCCTCTGATCCTAAAGGGGAAAACTAATAACAAAACTCAATCAATCAAAGAAATATTGTTTCATAGAAACAAGTTTGTTCATGTTAGGCACTTGTATTGGAAAGATGAACATTAGGAAGCTTGTTTCATGTAATGATTAAAGAAATCAATTTCAACCATTCTGTAAACAAAAACCAATTTCAATCTCATATAACTCAATCAAATCAACACAGGGAGATTCAGTATTGACTGGAAGACTCTATTACATCACATGTAAATAAAAGATAAAGTCTTCTGGTTCCCTGTGATACTACAATCATGAAATTCAAACATCAGTCCCACACCTCAAATTAAGAAATAACTGTTTTCAACATCTGAGAGTAAAATGTTTATTTGATATAGCACTTGTTGTTACACACCAATTCAAAATAATGAACTTGATGCTAAAATTTAAGGATGAAAATTAAGACAAATCACACATACGTGATGTTGTAGACTACAAACACGAACACACAAAACATACACAACGAAGTTTACCTTAGTTGGGGCGGTGGGCCCTTGCCAAACCAACAAGGAACCTCTTAAAGAGTTAACAGGCTGAAGATTTCACTCACATCCAAAATTTACATAAAAGATCTTTTGTATTAATAAACTGGTAAATTGGATCAACAGTCTTATACAGTATATATCATGATAACAAATATTCACAGAATTCTTATTATTTATCTCCTCCTATAGCACCCCTTATATAAGGTAGGCRGATACTACCAACATTTATTAAACAGTTTAGGAAATTCCAAATTTAAAGTTTACATCGATTTTTGAGGAGTCAACTCCATCCTCATGACACGAAGTACATGAGAGATGGAGTCTCTTGCACCAGGGATGATTTTAGGGGCTAAATTTCGCTCATGGGCTAATTTTCCATGGTTTTTCAAAAAACAAGATTCGCTATTTTAAAAATGATTCGCCCAAATTCTATAGGATAAAATTATTTTACCTTAAAAATCGCCAAAATTTTATAAAAACTATACAAAATACTTAGAAATTTGAATATTTTTACAAAAAATCGCCAAAAATTTATAGTTGACATATGAAGGATTAGTAAGATTCGCCAAAATTTCTACATTTTAAAATAAATTTCCATCCTTAAAATCATCCCTATCTTGCACTGGAAAACTAACTTTGGATGCTCCTACCCAACTGKCTCCTTGGAATCTCCACCATTATCCATGTCCAACTAGTGCATCCCTATATAGAGGTTTTAGTACCGGATTGCACACAGTCGTGAATCTGGTACCAGAATCAAACAGAGCAAGGAGTACCGGAATAGCACATAGCTTGGTACCAGATCAAGACTATCTTGGGTACCAGAATAGCGCATGTCTTGGTACCGGATCACATGGTGCCTAGTAGTGTCGGATTAGACTATTCACAAATCAAATTATTAGAACGATACCACATGAAACACCTTCAATCGAATTAATTAAAGAAAATTAAACAAAAATGCTTTAAATCACCAATTACCTCTTGTAGGTATGACATAACTATTAGGCATGTATTTCAGGAGGGAATAGTCTAGTATAGGTTTATAGTAGAGGCAAAAGGACTTAGATAGATGGTAAGATAGGGTATTATCTTATGAAAAAATGGAGGCTCAACATTTCCCCCATGTTGAAGATGTTGCATGTCCCCATGCAACGTTATCAAAAACTGATACCCAAAAACTTTCTACACAATTGAACCCTCCTCTATCATTCCTCAAATTGCAAAATGTTAACACCAAAAGCTTCATTCTTTAATTCCTTCTTGATCACCCTAGTGTAATGGACCAATCACAATACTTTGTTAAGTTTGGAAGAGACCTCTACATGTTGTTCCTTCAATTCTGCATCTCTGCCTTGATATATCTGTCTAATATTTTGTATTCTTCAATTTCTTATTTCAATCTCTCAATTTCCATTAACAATGTTGGTTCATTCGGAGACTACTATGAACTTGGTATGGTTAATTCTTTGGCCACCATCTCTTGAGCCTCTTTTTCTTTCCTCAGACTCCTCAGAACCTTTATCATCATCTTTCTCCTGCTCGAAGATTTGCCTGGACTTGGTGTAAATACCTCTTGAGTGATCACCGTTCGAGCTTCTTCCCCCTTCCTCAAATCCATCAAGGTTTCTATTACCAACCCTTCTGTCTCACTTATTGTTATCAATCCTTATGTTTCGCTTGTGGCATCTTCCCAACCACTCTCTTTGTCTGGAGAACATGGAATATCCATAAGTTCTCTTTGAGGAGAAGGTATATTTGGAATTGTCTCCTGTTTAGCCATACTTTTGGTGGTCCTACATATGGGTGTTGAGGATTTCTTAGACTTTCTGACGGAGGTAGCAGTTTCTTCAAACAACTTCATTTTCTTTGATTTACTAATAGGGACAGGCCTGGACACCTGTACTTCCTGTGTTGACGGGACCTGTATCTCACGGGCTTGAACTGTAATTTCTGGGGTTTGCTTCTGCTGACCAATTCGTATTCCTACCTAAGAGGATTGAGGTGTGGGTTCTGAAACTTGTACCTCTTTTCCTTCTGGTTTCTTTCTATTTTCACTTGCCACATTTGTAGTTCCCTTCAATCCTTCAACTGAACTCTGGAAAGGCAGAGTAACTTCAGAAATACTTCTCAATTCTTTAGGAGATTTTGGAGAGGATTTTATAGTTGGCTCTAGTAAAATTCTCTGTTGATATATCTCCTTCTTTTGTTTCTTGTACTATGATTGTTGGTTCTTAGAGCATAGGATTGAGCTAGACGCTTCAGCTGGTGCAGACTTTTCCTTTCTTTTCAACTGGAAGTCATAGGTCTCTTCTATTTGAATGGCAGGTTCTGATGGTATTTCCATAATGGTTTTGGGAATGTTATATGATTGATCACAGGCTCCTGAGCCTTCCTTTCACTTTTTATCCCTTTGAACTGAAGTAGAGCTTACTTTCTGAAATGGAGTGGTTGTCTTCTTTCTGGATATAATAGGTTATCCCATGACAGACTTTTCTGTAACAAATTTCACAAAGAGATGAGAGCAGTTGGGCACAACAGTGTCTTCTTTGCCTTCTAATACAACATATTTATTTTCTTTTCTTCTTGATCTTTCACCGTGTGTCCCTGCCTCCTGTGTCTCGACTGACTTGGCTTTCTCTCGAGCAAAAATATTTTGGAGCAACCATTTCCAACTACCCCCTTGTGTTTTTAGAGAATGAACAACCATAAGTTTGATTAAACAGTGATGATGAAGACTGGTCTCGGGTTTCTTAGAAACTGACCTTACCCCTCTTGCCATTTTCATTAGACTCATCCATAAAAAAATGGGGGAAATTTATCTGCGGTCCTCCCTCAAAATGTGACAAAATATTTAAATGATAAATGAAGGTCACGACATACCTTCCTTCACATGTGAGGAATTTTCGTAGACTTATAAGCATTGTCCAGTACGTTTCTTTGATATAGCTCTGAGGGACACCCTTGGTCCAGTCGGTGTCGTGATGTTATGGTTTGAGGAACTTCTGACAGAGATTTTTGTCCACGATTACTCTTTTGAAGTATCTTTCTCCAACCATCAGGAGACCCATAGCTTCTGCTATAGTAGCCTCTGTAATTTTTAACTTTACATCCCCAAGATGCACATTCTCTCCATCATATGTTTATGCAAAACTGAGAGAAATTCCTTCATGATGGCCCCTGAATTTCTCCAAGAATGTTACCCAACCTGCCTCTTCATAGTTTTTCTTAAAAGCCTGATATTTTGTGGTTTCTTTGTATATTTGAAATATTGGCTCATGTCTATCGACCCCCATACTATCTTAAGCAGTTATTTTGGGTGGATAAGGCACAGAAGATCGAGGATAAGTACCGGATGATAGAGTATCAATTGGGAGAAACACATACAGGATACAAAGGCATAGGGTTTCTGTATATATTATGATAACAAGGATAAATAATGCTCATCTTGATGGCGAAGCCATCAGAGGAGAATTTATGAATAGAAGTGTGGATTACAACGGTCACATCGATCCTCATAATGATATGGCGAGGTAAGTCGTATCTACGAATCGGTTTCCAGATTCGTGGGAAGCTTGGTGACGGACGACATTTACGAAAGGAGGTGGTCATTATGATCGGGACTTGTGTATATGAGATCGACTGGGATCATTACTTGATATGCTGGATTTCATGGTTCACACCGTCTCATATAGTACGGTAGTTAATCATGGGGTTTAGATAGACAGTGGGAGTTTGATCCGATAAAAGGCATCTCATTTTTGTATTTGTTGTCTCATAGGACACTTCCTTCTTATGGTATGGGATCTCTGGCTTCTACAGGGATTCGTGAAAAAACAGGGGTACGTCATGATCCAAGAGAAAACAAATGTTCTAAACACATATTTAGTCTAATTCCTTTAAATAATACGAAGAAACATGTAGAATATGTATGTCCCCGCACTAATAATTTGACAACGACTTAGAAACATGATGAGAGTTACCCATCATATTCTTACCAATACTGGATCATTTAAGTACTAGATCACCTGTGTGTAGATTTTTCAATTGGTACAGGATCACCTAAGTGTCTGATCACCTTTGTGTAAGACTTGCAGTTGGTACCAGAATAGCTGAGTGTCTGATCGCCTGTGTAAGACTTGCAGTTGGTACCAGGTCACCTGTGTGAAAAATTGTAGTCGGTATCGGAATAGCTCATGACCCCTTCTTTTATACTGAATAGGACCTGGTACTGTATAGGCACAGCGAGATGATTTGGTGGTTCTTCATACACAGAGATGATCAGATGAGAAAAAAAATGAACTTTCTTGAGCTTAAGGAACTTGATATTGATTTTGGTGATAGTGATTTACAGAAATAGCTTGTGTTCTATGGTCAAATGCAGTTGCCAAATTTTATAGAAAAATAATACAGGAAAGCTCTATACAGGAGGGTATTCTGTAATGACCAGTAACTGAGATGACATAACTCCTTTTCTTATGGAACCAAGATGACCACAATTTTGCTGGAATTTCCTCTTTTACTACAATATGATAATAATCCTAACTACTACTTTTCTGTGGATTTTTATCGAGCCTAGATTAGTTAATGCTCGCCAGTATTTTTCAGTTTTATAGAGTCTGAAAAACTTAAAGGAAACTCTCTACACTGTCCCGTGGATTTTTGTCGAGCCCGCGCCAGTTTCTGCTCGCCGGTGTTTTCAATTTTAAAGAGTCTGAAAAAATTAAAAAAGACTCTCTATACTGTCCCATGGATTTTTATCGAGCTCGGGCCAGTTCCTGCTCACCGGTGTTTTCAATTTTAAAGAGTCTGAAAAACTTAAAGAAGACTCTTTCTGGTAGTTTTCCTCCTTATTATTTTATCTACATGGGAACACCACCAATTTTCTTTTGTCTTTGTTAGTCAAAATAAAGAAAAACTCCATCTCATGACACACCTATGTACAAAAAAAGAATTTATACAATTTGAATTTACTATGGTAGGTCAACAGGAGGGAAAACCCTCTCGCTTACCAGTTGCATTTCGGTATTCTGAAGAACGTTTTTGACGAAATCCTCCTTTGACAGCGGTTTTTGATAAACCTTCAGCCTATGTCCATTTACAACAAGGGAAGTCTTCTTTTCATCAATATTTTTTATCCTTACTGCACCATTTTCATATACTGTATCAACCTCATATGGCCCCATCCATCTGGTAGACAATTTGCCTTTGAAATTTTTAAATCTGCTATCATAGAGGAGGGCCCAATCACCTAGCTGGAAGGACTTATGTTTAATGTACTTGTCGTGCCATCTGGTCCTTTTTTCTTGTATCAGGGTGGTTCTTTGTAGAGAATCTTGTCTTATCTCATCAAGTTCGTTTAATTGTAGTAGCCTCTATTTTTGAGCTTCATCCAAGTCCATTCCTAATTGCATGGCAGTTATGAATGTATTTACCTGAAACTCTATGGGTAGTAGTACCTGCTTCCCATATGCCAACTCATATGGTGTATGGCCTGTTGTATTTCTCTAGGCTGTCCTGTAGGCCCACAAGGCTTCAGGAAACCTATCAGCCCAGTCTTTGTGGTGCAGTTGAATAGTCTTAGTGAGGATGGCCTCTATCACTTTGTTGGTTGATTCTACTTGGCCATTGGCTTGAGGGTGATAGGGTGAGGAATTTATGTGTCTGATCTTGTATTGTTCAATGAGGGCCTTAACCAAATTTGAAGTGAATTGTGTTCCTTGATTAGTAACTATCTCCCAAGGTACCCCGAAACGAGTGAAAATTTCCTCAAAGATAAAATCTACAACAGATTGTTCATTGGTTGAATACAGGGCCTTGGATTCTACCCATTTTGTTACATAGTCTGTGCAAACTAATATGTATGTTTTCCTCCGAGACATGGTATTAATAGGTCCTACAAAGTCTAAGGCCCATTTTTCAAAGGGTTCGATTACTACTTGGGCTTGGAGTGGCATTTCATCAGCTGATGTAGGTCTTCCCATTCTTTGGAAATCATCACAGTTGAGCACGTTTTTCTTTGCATCCTTAAAAATGGTCGGCCAATAATAGCCTGATTGTAAAATTTTGTAAGTTGTTTTTTGTCAACAAAGTGGCCACCACATGGGCCATTATGACAGGCTCTGAAGATATCCTACATGTCATCTTCCTAAACACATCTTCTAATTACCAAATCGGGTCCTATTCGGTATAAGGTATCTTCATGCCACATATAATTGGCACTTAGCTGAATGATTCTATGTTTTTCTCTGGATGTCATACCTTGAGGCATCTTGTCATTTACCAAATAATTGGCTACATCTGCATACCAAGGGGTGAAAGTAGAAATAGAAAATAAATTTTCATCCGGAAAATCATCATCTACTGGAGTATTGTCACCTGTATGGATAAGTCTAGACAGAAAATCAGCAACCAAGTTATCTCTTCCAGGCCTATCTATAATAGTGATATTAAATTCTTGTAGTAACAAGAGCCATCTAGTTATTCTAGCATTTGTAATAGGTTTATTCATTAGAAATCTGATGGATGAGTGATCTGTGTGCACAAAAAATTCGTATCATGTTATATAGTGTCTAAACTTGTTGATGGCATGTACTACTGATAAGAATTCTTTCTCTGTGACAGTATAGTTTACTTCAGCAGGTGAGAGGTTCTTACTAACAAAGTATATATCATAAGGAATATGCCCTTCCCTTTGTCCTAATAAGGCTCCCAAAGCGGTATCTGAGGCATCTGTACAGATATGGAAAGGAAGAGACCAGTTTGGACCTCTCAAAGTAGGCGCACTTGACAATTTTGTTTTTAAGATTTTGAAAGAGATTTGGCATTGTTCATCCCAACAGAATTTACCATCTTTTGTTAACAGTTTGAAAAGGAGGGCTGCTAGGTTTGTAAAATTTTGAATAAACCTCTTATAGTAGCCGACATGCCCTAAGAAACTTCTGATTTCCTTTTGTGAACTAGGGATCTTAATTTGGGAAATAATGTCAATTTTGGCAGGGTCCACTCTTATTCCAGTACTGGATATATGGTGACCTAGAATGATTCCTTCAGTGAGCATCATTCTTGATTTTTCGTGACTGAGTGAGAGGTTGGTCTCTCTACATCTAACCAATACCTTCTCCAAATTATCCAATGGCTGTTGGAAATCATCCCCATATACCGTGAAGTCATCCATGTAGACTTCCACACAATCATTGGCCAGATCAGAAAAAATAGCCAAGACAATCCTCTAAAAGGTAGCAGGAGCATTACATAATCCAAAGGGGAGAACCCTATAGGAATAGGTTCCCCAAGGGCAAGTGAAAGTGGTCTTATCCTGGTCTTCTGGTGAAATTTGTATTTGGTTGTAGCCACTAAACCCATCCAGAAAAGAAAAGTACCTTTTCCCAGATAAAGTATACAAGACCTGATCTATGAAAGGTAAAGGGAAGTAGTCTCTATAGGTGGCCTTTCTTATCTCCCGAAAGTCCACACAAATCATCCATTTCCTATTTTTCTTTGGTACAATGACTAATGGGGAGACCCATTTGCTATCTAATATAGGGTAAATGAAATTGGCTTGTAGGAGTTTTTGGAGTTATTCCTTTACTATATCTTTCAAGGCTAGGTTCATTCTTCTCTGGGGTTGTCAGATATGTATGATTTGATTGTTAGTATAAATATGATGCATACATGTATCTGGGTGGATCCCTTTCATGTCGGAGTAATCCCATGCAAATGCGCCAAATTTCCCTTGAATCATTTGTACCAGCTTTTGTTGTTGATCTATTTCTAGGCTAGCATTGATCTACAGGGACTTCCTAGGTCTGATTTCCATAGCTTGGATGGTGGATTCCTTCCCTTCTTCTATTTGCAAAAGAGTGGTTGTTGTATAAGTAAGAGGGTGCCAAATTTCTTGAAATTCAGGGCTAAAGATGTGTGTGTAGTTGTGGAAAGATTGGGGATAGTCAATGCATGCCGAGGCAGCCAAGAATAGGCTTAGGATTTGTTCTTGAGAGTGTTCGTGTACTCCTTTTATTTGTTCAAGTGTCAATAAGGGTTGTGTATAGTCCTCCTCCCCATACGGATTCTCCAACCAGAGAGGGACTTCCATGGCTGGTTGGGCAGGGGGGGAAAGGATAAGTTTTTGACTTTGAATGCCATTAGAAATTGTCATTTCTCCATATCAGCAACTAATGAATGCATCAGCAGTGGCCAACCAAGGTCAGCCTAGTACCACTGGGTGTCCTAGTTTGGGGGACTTGGGATGGATTACCAAGAAATCCACAGGGTATTCCCAAGAGGCCAATGTCACTGTTACATCATCTAAACTTCCTGTTGGGGTGATGATTGATTTATCTGCAAGTTCTAGCAAAGTTTGGGTAGGTCTCAAGTGATCTAGTTGCAATGTTTTCATAGTGTTTACTGACATCACATTTATTTCTTCCCCTAGATCAATCAATGTATTGGGCAAGACAAGACCATTGATTTCTATGGTTACCACTCGGTTCCTTGGATCACTATACTTAGAAGGCATTTCTGTTATAAATTCAGATAATTGTCCTACCACCCATATGACAGGAGGTTCTTTCCTCTTTCTCCCTGGCTTTTTAATGCAAAGGTCCCTTACAACTTTAGCGTAGATAGGTATATATTTAATGGCCTATAGTAGTGGGATATTCACACATATATTCTGGAGTTCTGTCTTTAGATTATGTTCTAGAGGTTCCTTGTTTTTCTTTATGAGAATCCTTTCTGGATAAGGGGGATTCACCTCGTGGGGTGTTTCTGCTGCAAAGAAGTTGGGAGAAGGGGTGTTTATTTCTTCGTTCATTGGATTAGTCATCTGTTCTTCTCTTTGAATCATTTGGGCACCTATTTGATCCTCTTGGTTTTTGTGATTATGCATGTGTTCTTCTTGAATGACCATAGTGGGATTTGTTTTGTTTACAATCCTTCCTGACCTTAATTCAATTCCATTAAATGGAGTTGGCGTTATTACATATGTAGGAAAGGTTTGTACTTCAATTTTTTGTATAGGTTGTGTCGGTCTGTTATTTGGGTTAGGGATAGGTTGTGCAGGAATAAAAGTAGGCCAAGGAGGATTTTGGATGGGCACAGCCTGCATTGGTTGTTGCATGTTTGTATTCATGGGTAGTTCAAGTGGTTGTTGTGGTTGTGGAGGTGGAAGAAGAGCAGGGGGGGTAAAACCTGGAAGCAACTGTGAAATATTCAAAGGATATTGTGGATAGGTGGCAAACTTTGTTAGTTGAAAGGGGACATTTCCATATACAGGTCCTCTCCACCCCTGTTGCCAAGGTTGGGTTTGTGTTGACCACTGAGGATAAGACATGGGAGGTATCCATTGTTTTTGGGGGTATTGTGTGCTTGGGTCGGAAAACATGTTGGGATTTTGTTGTATCCATGATCTCCTAGGGGGGTAATATATCTCAAGTTCTCCTCCTCCCTTGAACATGGCCTTAAGTCCGGGGAGAGAAGGGAATTCACTAGTAGGATGGTTCTCTATGCAAATGCCACAAAGTTCAATAACATTGAGGGAGCATTCCTTTTCAGGGTGTTTCCTCCTACACTGATGACAAAAGATTGCTAACGCAACATTTTCTTCCTCTTGTTTTCTTTTAATTTGCATGGTATCTAATTGGGAACTGATGGTGCGTAGGATATCTATTTTAAAGTTTTCTAATAGATTTCCTAGATCAATTCTTGTGACACCTCTGGATGTGGATTTAGCAACTCTGTTGGTAGGGTCCCTTATACTTTTCCCTGTTTTAGCTTGACTGTGAGAGTATCTTTTACAGTACTCTGCTATGTCTGCAAATGGTTTTTGGTATATGTCCACAGAACTCATAAGGTTTAACACTTCAATGCAATCGTCCCTCACACCCTTTAGAAAGACAGTCCTAACTATGGTTGTATCTAAAGAAAATTGCTTAGTCTTTTGGTAATTGTATAAGAATCTCTCTAAGTAGTCTTCTAAGCTTTCTTCTTCTGATTGGTGCATTTTGAATATATCATTCCTAGAATCCCTAGGCCTACAGTAATCCTGGTATTTCTGGAGGAAGGTCTCTTTCATACCATTCCAAGGCAAAATTGTGTGTTCCCCTAAGCTCATGAACCACCGTAGTGCCGAATCTTTTAGTGTGGTTGGGAAAAGTTTTAATTTTTGAGCATTATCTGTGTAGTTATAGCTTCTACACAATATGTCAAATTCAAATAAAAATGATTCAGGTTCTTATGTCGACATACCTCTGAAATGTGGAAGTGAAGATAATGGAATGTTCTTCATAGCAACGTCTTTAGCCATATCCAGTATGGGGAATCCAAATGTCTCTGTTTCATTGACTGTGACTCCCTCTTCTTCTGCCATGTTTCCGAGCACTCTGTAGGGAGGTGGTGAATTTTCTCCACTGAGTGATGGTTCCACCACCGGGTTCTTTGGTATCTCTGGTTGTTCCAAAGTTTGGTGTGGTCTTCCAACAGTAGATGCAACATCTTCTATTATCACCTCTACTTCTTTTCCAATTTCTCTTCTGAGTGGGGTCGCCAGTGTTGTCTCCTTTTCCTTCTGCCTTATGTTTGTAATCTATACAGTGGCTTCATATCTAGTGCCTTTTTCTATTGTTGCAATGGCTACCTTTGAGATATCTCCTCTGATAAATTTACCTGCATGAGTTTTTGATGAATTAGTATAAGGGGGGGTTTTCTTTGTTGTTTTTTTTTCTGGTTTTTATGTGTTTTTAGGAGCGATAAATCTACCTTTATTATCTTTGTACCTACTCATAAAAAAAAAATGAAATCAATGAAAATGCAAATTCCTAATTAAAGGTAGGAGGACAACCTGACTTTGGAGAAACCCCACCAAATTGGATGCGTAGGTTCTTACCTCTCGTCTTACCATATTCTCTCCACCCTCATATTATCCTCAAATCCAATCCAATACTTCATCAAACCAAAAAAATATGCTACCTATTACCGTTTACAACTCCCCAACAACGGAGCCAAAATGTTGGTGCGTATATATATTCATTGTATATCTCACACTCATTTAAATGTCAATCCAGGATTTGTAATCAATAGAGTTGATGCGCTATATGTGCCAAGAACAAGTAACCTATCTAAGTCTGTTGCATATTGGAAATAATTAATAACATAAAAATTATATTCCTAAGATCTCCCAATATTTCAAAATATCCTCTGATCCTAAAGGAGAAAACTAATAACGAAACTCAATCAATCAAAGAAATATTGTTTTATAGAAACAAGTTTGTTCATGTTAGGCACTTGTATTGGAAATATGAACATTAGGAAGCTTGTTTCCTATAATGATTAAATAAATCAATTTCAACCATTCTGTAAACAAGAACCAATTTCAATCTCATATAACTCAATCAAATCTACACAAGGAGATTCAGTATTGATTGAAAGACTCTATTACAGCGTATGTAAATAAAATATAAAGTCTTCTGGTTCCCTGTGATACTACAATCATGAAATTCAAACATCAATCCCACACCTCAAATTAAGAAATAATTGTTTTCAACATATGAGAGTAAAATGTCTATTTGATATAGCACTTGTTGTTACACACCAATTCGAAATAATGAACTTGATGCTAAATCTTAAGAATGAAAATTAAGACAAATCACACATACGCGTTGTTGTAGACTACAAACACGAACACACAGAACATACACAACGAGGTTTACCTTAGTTGGGGCGGTGGGCCCTTGCCGAACCAACAAGGAACTTCTTAAAGAGTTACTAGGCTGAAGCTTTCACTCACATCCAAAATTTACATAAAATATCTTTTGTATTAATCAACTGGTAAATTGGATCAACAGTCTTATACAGTATATATCATGATAAAAAATATTCGTAGAATTCTTATTATTTATCTCTTCCTATAGAACCCCTTATATAAAGTAGCCTGATACTACCAACATTTATTAAACAGTTGGCAAAATTCCAAATTTAAAGTTTACATCGATTTTTGAGGAGTCGACTCCATCCTCATGACATGAAGTGCATGAGCGATGGAGTCTCTTGCACTAGATAACTAAATTTGGATGCTCCTACCCAACTGTCTCCTTGGAATCTCCACCATTATCCATATCCAACTGGCGCATCCTGAAATAGAGGTTTTAGTACCGGATTGCACACAATCGTGAATCTGGTATTGGAATAAAACATAGCAAGGAGTACCGGAATAGCACATAGCTTGGTACTAGATCAAGACTGTCTTGGGTACCAAAATAGCACATGTATTGGTATCGGATCACATGGTGCCTAGTAGTGCCGGATTAGACTGTTCACAAATAAAATTATTAGAACGATACAACATAAAACACCTTCAATCAAATTAATTAAAGAAAATTAAACAAACATGCTTTAAATCACCAATTACCTCTTACAGATATGACATAACTATTAGGCATGTATTTCAGGAGGGAATAGTCTAGTATAGGTTTATAGTAGAGGCAAAAAGACTTAAATAGATGGTAAGATAGGGTATTATCTTATGACAAAATGGAGGCTCAACACTAGGTCCGTCTGTTGATACTGGTTTTCCTCCAGTTATAGGGCTTCCTGTAGAGCCTCTGCCTGCGTTTGGAACTTCCGTTGTCACAATGGGTATTTTAAGTGTGGGAGAAATGAGTTGAAAAATAGGTGTCGATGTTGCATATCAGTCATGAGATATTTCAACTTTCCCTTCAGTCGCTTAAATATCTGGTCAATATCCCATATGGACTCTCTTGGTTTCTATCTTATTTCGATCATCTCATTCATATATTGATCCTCTGAGCTCAGCTTCTGGAACTCATTTATCAGTAACTTCTTAATGTCCACTAATTTTCTTATTGTCCCAAGGTCATTGTTTGCATCTAAACTCATGTACCAGTCTAGTGCATGGTCTCGTAGTGTAATCACTAACTGTGCAATTTTGGTATCTTCATCAGTGATCTGTTTTTCTTCCCATATCTTTCCACAAATGAACAACTGTTTCTCAGGGTCTTATGTTGCTTCTCCTTGAAATTCTGGTAACCTGATGGTGGGATTGTGTCTTTCCATTCTAAACGCTGAACTACTACCTCTGTGCGATGTAGATACCAGACTGGTGTTGCCTGAACTGGCTCCTCCAGTTGTTTTTCCTTGTGTATATTTACTTCCTTTTGTTTGACTACTTATAAACTTCGTTTGCTAAATGGTGGTGTTCTCTTTGGTATATTAGTCGCACATAGATTTATGGGTTCCACACTGACACTAATATGGATAGGATTGATGTTTTATCTTCCCATTCTTGGACCTCTTGTCTTCCTCTCATATGTTGCACACAGGATTTCCTCAATATGCTCCATAGCCCAGAGATCCTCTACCTCTTCCTCATGGCTCTCCAAGCCTTCCCTCACGGTGACAAATTTCTTCTTGGTATTCACCTTGTATTGGTAGGGTACTCCACTACGTGTCTTCCCAAATGTCGCCATTATCTACTTGATTTGGTCTTCATCCATCATGATTGGGTCCAAGGGTTCCCCCTTATTTCCCTTATCCTTTCCTCCTTCCATTTCTCCTCTTTTTGTCAGTGTTTCCCCCCTTCCCCTATGCATGCAGGGAAACTTAGTTTTCTGACTCCATTATTATTACACCTTTATTGTATAAAAGTATACAATGATATAATGTACCTTCCTCGGGGTCGGCATAGAAACGCTTTCTCCATTGTGCTATATGACTTCGTTGTGTCTACTGCAAACTCTGTTATAAAACCCGCCATAATGATATCAAGCCAAAAATCTATTGCGCAGGCGAATTTATTGTTCACTTGATGTAACTATTCAATATGTACCAGAGTGCAATATAACGGTCGAATCCAATTCATCATGTGCTTATCCTTTAACCTTAGTATCCACTCCTACAATAGATGTGGAAAATCATAGAAAACGACTTCATGGAAATCCTTAAACACGTATTTCTCCAGATATTTGCGGGGTGTTATTCTAGGTTTTCTGGTTTTTTTTTGTGCAAACTCCAGCTCTTTTGTCTTTAGCCATCTTTCGATTTCTGCTTTTGTGGGATTCCAAGCTCTCAAAATTCCCTTTTAATGGCTCATTTGTCTCTTCTTTTCTTTCTCCTCTCTTGTTGAAGCTATCTCATCTACTCAATCCTTTCTTGTTCCTACCAACGGTAACAGAACCATTTGTTGGTTTAACTACTTCTTATATATTGTCTAATTTTGTATTGACCCAGGGTTCATGTCTTTCAGGTTTCCAACAAATCCTCTAAAAATATCAGCCCTCCTGGTAAACCAAAAGGAAACACAGCTCACAGAATGAATTGCACAGTCTCATTCGAGATAGATTTAATGGGTGGTTGTAAGACTCAGGTGTTTATATCCTAGGATCAAGTGTGATATAGGAGAACTATATAGTAAACCATTATTTTAACTTGTAAATGCAACCTACTATTATTCACGACTGTGTAGTAAATCTAATAGCTTATTCCCTCAATATCGCAACATTACTTAAACATGCAATATAGAAACTACCGGAAACATAACCATTTGTTGGTTTAACTACTTCTTCTATATTGTCTAAGTTTGTATTGAACCAGGTTTCATGTATTTTGGGTTTCCAACAAAGCCTCTAAAACTATTGGCCCTCCTCGTAAACCAAGAGGCAACACAGCACATAGAATGCATTGCGCAATCTCACCCGAGATAACTTTAATGGGTGGTTGTAAGAATCAAGTGTTTACAGCCAAGGATTGAGTGTGATATAGGAGAACTGTATAGTAAACCATTATTGTAACTTGTAAATGCAACCTACTATTATTCACGACTATGCAATAAATCTAATAGTGTATTCCCTCAATATCACAACATCACTTAAACATGCAATATAGAAACTCTTTCATTAATCATAATAATCACTATTGAAGACAATAAATATACGCATGAATTCATCACATAACACAGATGTTACTGTGTTTCACCACCTCCTGGGCTACGTCCACAAAGATTTGTCTCTGGCTCTTTTATTATGGTATTTTTGTATCTACAACATCGTGTGCTTACAACTCTTCCCAGTTGGGTAATTTATATATGAGACAAACTATATCGCACCAGGCTCCTCAGCCTGCGATCTAACCCTCAAGATCTACCCTCCTCAACTCTCCCTAGCTCAACATCTTACAAAAATAGGACATACAACAAAATATTACATATCGCATCAACTCATAGATAACTCTCTAAACATGATACTATCCCCAAAAATATGAACTATAATAACAACCAAAACAACAACAACCCTTACGATACCTAAGTATCTATATTTATACATCTCTGGCTCTTCATCCATTACAATACATTACCAAAACACTAACCCTAACGTCATTAGGTCTTCCCTGCATGCGCGTGTGTTGTTCTTCCTTCCAGTTGTCGCTTCCCTCATGCATGCTTTCTTTCCCAAAATCACTTTTCTTTTCTTCTTCGGCCTACCTCCAACAATGATAATGCTACATTGATATAACACTTTCATTTTATGGTGAAAAGGGATTAAATTTCTATATTACCGATTCACCCCCCTCTCAGTAATCCAAGGTCCAACAAAATCAATAGCCCATATTACAAACGGTAAATTGGGATTCATGGAATGTAAGGGTATCTCATTTTTACATAGTGGTCGGCCTATCCTTTGGCACTTATCACATTTATTTATTTACTCCCTACAATATTTATTTAACGTCGACCACCAAAGACTGGCTTGAAAAATTTTCTTAGTTGTCGTATTAGCCTGGAAGTGACCTCCTGTTGGGTTGCATGTGCCCCGATAATGATATCTTCCTTTTCCTTCTCTAATTCACATATCCTCAAAATATTGTCAAGTCCCAACTTATAGAGGTAACAATTCATTATGGTGAATGGTGTAGCTTTCATTGCTAGAATTTTCCATTTATTAGTTGGGATATCATCAGGTGATTTCCCTTCTTCTAAGAAATCTTCAATCTCTTATAGCTCTTTAGGTATTGCTTCTACTCTAAATAAGTTTGCATATGAGAAATCATCTTCAATTTCAGTCAGATCTTTCCCTATCTCTAGTCGAGACAGGTGATCTGGATCAACATTTTTCTTCCCTGGTAGAACTATTACTTCAAAGTCAAATTCTTGAAATAGTAGTAGACATCAACACATTTTCCCTTGGTGCACTAGTTTGTTTACTAGATATTTCAACGCCTAGTGATCTGTGAAGAATATAAATGGGTTTTCTAATAAGTAGTACCTAAATTTTTGTAGGGAAAAATCATTGCTAGGGATTTTCATTCTGTTGTTGAATAATATAATTTTTTCCTTGTTTAAATTTCGATTGGTGTATGAAATGGGGTGGTGGATCAAGTCATTGTATTTGTGAGCTAAAAATGAGCCGACAATGATTTTTTATGCGTCAACATGAATATGGAATTTCTTTGACCAATATGGGAATATTAACATAGGTGCTTCTATCAAATTTATTTCTAATAGTTCAAATGATGGGTTTCATTCCTGACTCTAATAAAATTCATCTTATTTCTTTAGTAACTCGTCGATTGGAAAAGTAATGTCATAATAGTGACAAATAAACTTGCGATAATATCCTGTGTGCCCAAGAAATATTTTTATTTTCTTTTGGTTCACTAGTGGTTTCAGTTCGGGAATGATTTTAGTTTTATCCATGTCGACTTTAGTCTCGTCTTTACATATGATATGGCCCAACAATACACCAATTGGCATGGAAAAGATGCATTTTTTAATATTTAAGGATAAATGGATTTTCCTACATCTTTCCAACATCATTCTTAGCCATTTTATATGATATTGCAGAAGGATATAGATGGTCCAATCATCAAAGTATATTGCCATTTTTTTATAGATATACTCCTGAAATGCCTTGACCACTATTCTAGAAAAGACTGCTGCGGAAATTTTGAAACCGAAGGGCATTACTCTCTATGAAAAAGAGCCAAAATCGAAGACAAATGTGGTTTTTTCTTGGTTGTATTTTTCTATCGGTACCTGATTGTAACTAAATAAGCCATTAGTGAATGAGTAGAATTCATGATCCGCAACTTCATTGATAATTTTGTCAACAAAAGATGTTGGGAATGGGTCAGTTACTATGAGTTTGTTTAATCCTCGAAAGTCGACACCGATTCTCAGATGTTTTAGGTCATGTTTCTTAGGTTGCACGACCATCAGACTTTCCCATTCTCACTTGTCGATTGGGTGTGTGATATTAGTTGTTAACATTTCTTATATTTCCTTTTGAAAGATGGTTTTGTATTTGTGCGCCAATTTATATGGTAGTTTATTGATGGGTTTAGCTCTAGGAAGGAGTTTGATCTTCATTTCTCCCATCTCTTGTACTACTCCTTTGAGATATTTATAGTTGCATGTGAAGACCTCCTGATATTATTTTAGTAGATCAACTATTTCCATGGTTTTCTTCTCAGATCAATAGTCTCCTACTCTGGCCATTTTTCGTCGCCCATCTATAGAGATGTAAAATTCTTTGGTATTTATTTTTCGCATCCATCTAGTAGGGAACTTTAGACTCATCTAAATGACGGTTTCCTTCTATGACTTGATTATAAATTGAAGGGAAATCAGGTTTTTTTGTGTGTCCATGCTCCTCTGTTCCTTCCTTAATCACATAGTAGAATAGTTTTACAAAATTTGGTACTCCTGGGTGGTCCTTTTTCCATCGAAATATTTGACCTAGAAAAATTATGTTTTCCATTTATACTCGTAGATCTATAACATTCTCTATATTGTGTGTTGATACTAAATTACAAGTCGAAGTCAATCCCTAATCGACTTTAGTTTTTTCCTTTTTCCTGAATTTTCTCAGGGCTTGGTTTTTTCAAGAAATTTTGTATTTATCTAGCTGCCTCTGGCAGGAGTGCCTCTTTAGGATTAAATTAAAAATATTTTACGAAGTTATTTTTTATTTCATTCTAATCGAAAGTGTGACTCGATGCTTCTTGAATATTATACCACTTGTGAGGTATATCATCTAATGTATTCAAGAACATGTGCATCCATACTCTTTCATCTCGATAGACTTATTTTTTTCATTCTTTCTCTCACTTTTCTATGTGGGTCACTGGGTCGGATCTAGGTTTAAAGATTTGGATGTCAATGTTTGCAGACACATTTTTACCACCAAATATTTCCACAAAATATAATGTGGTGTTATACCATGTTTGAAGTTGGTTTGCATGAATCTCCCACTATCAAGTTTCTTGGCTAGTGTAGGATTCGACCAGACTTTGTATTCTTCCTTGTTTTCCAATTGATTTGGAGAGTTCTTTGACATGTGCCGACGGACAACTTCGTTCATTAAACCGCAGAAAATTTCTTATGTATGCATTAGTTGGTATTAATGTTGGTGTTTGTTTTAATTTTCTTTTTGACGATGATAGGGACTGCGTGAATCGAAGAGGATTATTTGGATTGTTTGATAGGTATTTCCTCTATCGACAACATTCATTAGCTTATGATTCATAATTATCCATCTTCCAGTTGTACAATTTTGTATTTGAATTTTAGCCAATTGTTTTTTAGGCAAGCGGTTTTTTAGTTTTTATATTAAATCAAAATTTCAAAATAGACATACAGAGAGTTGTTTGTGGTGTCATTCCACTGAAATGGAAACCAAAATGACAACCACCTAAGTTGTTTTCAAAGTATACTGACGATATGCCTAAGTCCAAGGGTATAGAAAATGTTACAGAGTTTATATGATTGTCATGATGAGGAAAACCAGTCTTGATATTGACCAAAAACATAAACTATAGCAATGATCTTCGGGATCGATATTCCATCTTCTATTCTACAAAGTAGACTGAGTTGTTGATATCCAGAGCTTTTTGAATCTCTTCCTTTGCACTTCAATGTATTTTCATGTAAATGTTTGGTATGGGGGGTATAAACTTCATGGAAAGTGGGTTTCTTTGCATGCCCCCAACTACCCTCCACCCTTATAGTTTCCACATGCTGGCAGACCTTTTCAACCGAGAACCAAATCCAGGGGGTAGAATCTATGTATGCTAGAGAGAGACATTCATTTTATAATTTTTGATTTGGAAGTTGTTCCACATGTTCAGAGAAGCCCATTTGGTTTTGATTGATCCCCTCATTGGCAATTCGATCAGCTACTATGTTCACTTCTCGTAGAACATGAGAAGTGATGAGACCTGGTATGTGCTTAATTTCCTTTTGCAAGAGGGTCAAATTAGTTGAGAGACACCAATTTGTGGAGACCTTGTGAGTCATGGTCCCATTCTATATTTTCATAAGCATTTGGATGATAATTCATGAGTCTCCCTAGATGACCAATTTAGATATGTTATGAGTGATGAACCATTGGATACCTCAAATGGGTACCCACAATTTTGTCGCATTTTTGGTGTCAGTTCCTAGAGTGTAAATGTGTTGAACCTGCACATAATATATCTATCTAGAAAATACCACACACATTTGCAGAGAGAAATTGAGAAAGAAGAAGAAGGAGAGAAAGAATGGAAGAATTCTCATTAACCGTAATGAATAATGAATAATTTACATAATATGTACTTTGTATGACTCAATAAATGTGCACTGGAGGAGAACCAATGTGCCATAGTGGTGGTCTAGAGTGATATGGACACACACCATTACGGAATTTAAATGACACCTAGTCTAGTCTCTCAGGCAGTTACGGGAGTGAACTGCCACCTAGTTGAGTTAACTAGTCAACCAGTATTTAGTTAATTGACTGGAAAGAGTGTAGTGAGGAGTGGATCAAGGAATCAATGGTAATGTTCTATTCTGGTGATGATCCCAAGGAAATTTCACATTAGAATGGTGATTATCCCAATGTTGCATGGTGACAAAACCAATGCAACATCTAAACTCAACTCAACTAGTCAAACTAAAGTGACAACTGAAGACAATATTCTCCAGGTGGAATATTCTCCCCCAAAATATAGGATACTGGATAATGACTAATTATGACTAATAAACAAGGAAAAACCTCAGGAAAAAGAAATCCTAGGTGTGTGTGAAGTAACTCCAACACCCCCCCTGAACATCACTATGGTGAAAATAAAGAATGGATCCCGGCAATGAGGCCATGTTAGGTACCCAAATACAAAAGATACATTGAAATAAAGTGACGAAAGAGGGAAAACCTCATGGAACCCCCCCCCCCCAAGGTACAATGTATGTAAAAATAAGAACTACAATTGCTAGGCAGTTGTGTCCTTAACTCCAAGATGACTTCACAAAGAATGGGACTTATGCTCAGTGAAGGTCTTGGTGAAGATGCATGTCATTTTTTCTACTAAAGGATAGAACTGTAGGTTGATGATCCCCTCGTGTACTAAGTCCCGGATGTAGTGCATGTGGATATCAATGTGCTTCATCTGTTGCCTTTGAAATGGATCTCTGTAGAACTTCAGAGTGCTCTGGTTGTCACACCATATGATGATCAACTGATGAAAGTGAATGCCCAACTCAGTGAGAAAATATTGTAGCCACATAGACTAAATGGTTATGTTAACTACTCCTATATACTCTTCCTCGGCTAAAGATAGAGAAATGGTATCTTGCTTATTGCTCGACCAACAGATAGGCCCGAAACCAAGACTAAGTGAGTAACTAGATGTGGACACACAATCAGTGTTATCGCCAGCCCAGTCAGAATTAGTAAACCCGATGATATCTAATGTAGATTATGTTGCATAATGAATCCCAAAGGTGATGGTTCCCTATGTGTATTGAAGGATTTGCTTTGCATCCTTCCAATGTAGCTCATGTGGCTCCTGCATGAACCTGGAAACTATGCCAATTTCATAGGAGAGGTCTGGTATGGAGTGTGTGAGCTACAACAAGATCTCCACTAGTTGTATGTACAATGTGTTATCAACCAATGGAGTGTCCCCACCATCCTCAAGTTTTACTTCTGATAGGAAAGGACTCGAAGCAGAATTGTAGTCTATCATGTGAAATCTCTCAAGGTGATCTCGTGCATACTTGGCCCGAGACAGTTTGATTCCTGATGCATCCTGAGTGATGTCGAGTCCAAGGAATTAGTGTAGTGGACCCATGTTCATCATCAAAAACCTTTCATGTAGAATCCTCTTGACTACAACAATCATTGAAGTAGAGAAAACCATGATCAATAAATCATCAACATACAAAACTAAGAGTAGAAGTGAATCAGTCATCCTGAGCATGTAGACATTTGGGTCTGATTTACAATGTAAAATTTTCTGTGACAATAGGTAAGAGTCCATCTTGGCACAGCATGCCCTCGGAGCCTTCTTAAGGCCATAAAGGGACTTCTTCAGTCGACAGAACAAAGACGAGTCCTGCATAAATACCCAGGGCTTCTCCATATATATCTCCTCAGAGAGATCACTGTGAATAAACGAATTATTCATGTCCATCTAATGGACTTCCCATCCCTTGTCTTCTGCAATGGCAAGTGTCAATCGTATGGAATCCATCTTCAATACTGGAGCGAAGGTCTCATCATAGTCAATGCCATGCACCTACTGAAATCCTCTAGAGGTGAATTTGACTGAATGGAATGTGGACACAAACATAGAGGATTTGGTACCAAGTTTGGAGAGAATGGTGAGAACCATTTGTTTCTCCTCCTTAGATTTATCAACCCCGCAAGCCTTGAGTTGCGACAGTAAATCCTTGAATTTGTAAAGAAATCTTGGATATTGTTGAAGATTTTTGGATCCAATGTGAGCAATTCCACCTCCAACATGTGTCCCCTCATCTCATCCTATTTTCCAAAGAGCCCTTCCAAGGTGGTCCAGGCTTCATTTGGAGTCTTACAGGAAGATATGTGATAAAGGAGATCGAGAGAAATAAGATGACAAATTGTTTTGAATGCTTCATCCATTCGATTAAAGTACTTGGATTTTTCTATGGATGATGTCGGTTTTGTGTCTGTATTCAAGTTTAACCTGTATAATCCTCTGTTTTAGAGATTTATGACTATTTTCTCCTTCCATCCAAAGTAATTGTAAGGTGTAAGAATGAATACTTTTGGGAAATCCATCTTTCCGTTGTCTTAAATCTTTTGTACCTACAAGACATTTTGGTGTAGCTTTTGCTTAGTAGTCCATCGTCTTTGATACCATGTAAATGTGTTGAACCTACACATAATACATCTAGATAGAAAATCCACACACATTTGCAGAGAGAAATTGAGAAATAAGAAGAAGGAGAGAAAGAATGGAAGAATTCTCATTAATCGTAATGAATAATGAATAATGTACACAAGATATACTATGCATGACTCAATAAATGCACACTGAAGGAGAACCAACGTGCCATAGTGGTGGTATAGAGTGATCTGGACACACACCAATAGTTATGGGAGTGAACTTCCACCTAGTCTAGTCTCTCAAGAAGTTACAGGAGTGAACTGCCACCTACCTGAGTTAACTAGTCAACTAGTCTTTAGTTAATTGACTGAACATAGTGTAGTGAGGAGTAGATCAAGGAATCAAGGGTAATGTGCCAGTATGGTGATGATCCCAAGGCAAGTGTGCATTATCATGGTGATGATCCCAATGTTTCATGGTGACAAAACCAATGCAACATCTAGACTCAACTCAACTAGTCAAATTGAAGTGTCAACTCATGAGAATATTCTCCCCTAAAATATAGGAGACTGGATAATGAATAATTATGACTAATAAACAAGGAAAAATAAATCCTATGTGTGTGTGAACTAACTCCAAAATAGAGATCCTACATAGACGAATAGGATTTGACCCACATCATTCCTGAAGATCCCACCATATCCCTTCGGGCCTGGGTTACCAAGAGAAGCACCATCAAAGTTCAAATTTAAAAAAATGGAAGGATGATTTTTCCATCTGAGAGGGCTTGAAGAAGTAGGATTTGGAGTTTTGGAAGCTCTTAGGCTCGGAGTGATCGTGAGATGCCAAGACATCCAAATATATTTCTCTTGAAGGGGGCAATTGAAGTATGTCGGGGACCAAGATATTAATTTGAGTGTTTCCATGATGTTTGCATACATGATATGCCAATTTTAATTGGGACCTCTGTATTCTTCTTTGATGATATGTTTGTTCCTTTCCTTCCAAATATCCTAGATAATAAAGCATGGGAAGAGTTTCCATTGATGGTTAAGGATGGGATTAACGAAGACATTTTTTCGCCAATTTTTGTAGAGTAGCTACGATGCAACCCATGTTGTGATCAAGTTATATAATTTGTTGTGAGCCTATGTCCCACAGAATGCAAATATAAGAACATGTATTTAAAGTATGATTCATTTATTCTTCAATAGTTTGAAAAAGTGGATATCTGGAAAGTCCGATGAATCCTATTTTTATAAGGTTATCTCATGTAAGGATTTTTTTTTCGAGTAGCATCCATAAGAAGGTAGTGATCTTGGGCCAAAGCTTTAGATCCCAGAGTTTTCTCCATATTTGATGTATGGCAGAGTATGGTGTTCGGATTTGAGATAGTATGCCTCCTTCAAAACGAATTTACACACCAGGGTGTGGCCCCATATGAGAATATATGGTCCTTGTTTGATTCGAATGTGTCTTGCAACTAGTTCCTCCTGCCAGGATTGAAGGTCTATATCATAATTAATATGTAAATCCTCTGTAGTCAGTTTCCAGCTTCTCCAGGTGACTATAGGATTGTTTTGTTTCCAAAATTTCTACACAGTGGTTGAATGTAGATGGTTAAGTTGAGTTCTGAGAATATCCATCTAGGGATTTTCATTTAATATTTGTCATTTTTTCCAGGAGTCGTCCCAAAACAGAGTTGTGTTTCCATCTTGAATTTCCCAGAAATAATGATTTTGAATGAGTCCTATGTTATTGTAAGCCACATTCAAAATTTGATATCCAGGGATCTGATCGTTGATTCAAACTAGCCTTTTCTCTTCGATGTTGGGAGTGTATTTATATCTCCATAATTTTTCCCATAGTTCTTGGGGGTGTTTTATCCAATTCCAATAGGTTTTTCCACCCAGAGAAAAAGATAGCAGCTCAAGGTCTCTGAGTCCTAGGCCGCCTACTTTTTTTGGCAGACATAATTTATCCCAAGCCACAAGAGCCCACTTCTGATCTACCACAGCTCCTGACCAAAGGAAATTACGCTGGATGTTGCAGATCAAAGAGAGAACACATTTGGGGGAAACCAAGGCAGAAAGAATATATAGAGGCATGGCCTGAAGAACCAATTTGAGCAGAATAAGTCTAGCTTCTAGATTGAGGGAGTGAAAGGTACATGATTCAAGTTTTGTTTCAAATTTGGAAAGAAGTTATTCCCATGAGGTATTTTGTAGGGTACCGCGGTCAAGGGGAGCACCCAAATACTTGGTAGGGAGAGTGTTTTTCCTAAAAATAAGGATGTGTGTGAGAATGTCTTGAATGCGAAGAGGAGTGTTAAAAAATAAAATCTCAAGTTTTGTATGATTTATCGAGGTACCTGAGGCAACCTCAAAGTCGATGAGGATATGAAAAAAATATTTAGCTTCTTTGACCTTAGGAACCCCGAGTAACATTATATCATCTACAAATTGGTTTTGAGTTAGATGGGGTTGCGTCAGCTAGAAGGAAACTCCTTTTAACTTATCTTGATGAAGATTTTCTTTGATGCTTCTACTAAGACCTTCCGCCACGAGGACAAAAATAAAGAGTGAAATCAGATCACCCTATCTGATGCCTCAGGTCGGAATGAAAGTGGGAGATAGAACTCCATTGACAAGGATGGAGAAGAAATCCAAAGAGGCAAGAGCATAGATCTAGTCAACCAAGGTAGGGTGAAACCAAAAGTTTAATAGGAATTCTTTGAGATATCTCTAGCTTAGTTTTTCAAATGCTTTGGATGTATCCATCTTAGTAATCATACCAGGTTTCTTGGTGATTTTTAAGGAATGGATGAATTTGTGGGATAAAAGGATGTTATCAAGAATTTGGAGGCCTTCAACATATCCATCCTACTCAGGGGAGATCAAGAGGGGGAGGAGAGGCTTGATCTGGTTGACAATTAACTTGGTGATGATTTTATAGATCACATTACATAGGGAAATGAGTATGAAATTTTTTGGATTAGTGGGTTTCTCTTATTTAGGTATAAGAGTGAAGAACATGTCATTTAGGATGGGGATCACTCCAGATATGTGTCGAGAATCCTCCACAACCTACCAAATATCTTCACGAATAACTGACCAGTAGTGATGGAAAAAGTCAACCGTGAAACCATTTGGTCTAGGGGATTTTCTATCCGGGGTTTCCTTCAAGAGAAGGTCAAGTTACTATAAGGTAACAGGATGATGAAGACTATCCTTATGCTCAGGGGTTAGAAGTATGGGGATATGATGAGTGATTTTTTGAATGGATTCATAGTGATTTGCAATTGTTTCAATGCGAAGGTTTTGATAGAAAGAAATTAATTCATATTGGATTTCCTGGTGAGAAGAAAGTTTGTTACCTTGTTTATCCTAGAGGTGTGATATTCGATTGATATGGCATCATTGTATCATTGAATTTTGGAAGATCTTAGAGTTGATTTCACCTTCCATAATCTAGAGCACACTTGATTTCTGCTTCCATAGAATTCCCTCTTGGGAAAGAAGCTCCTCCAGCTTTGCATTGATTATTTCTTCTGGTTGAGTGAGGTCCTCTATTCATCCCTGCAACATGATTTGTTGTTGTAAATATTTCATTTGTGAATCCAATGTTCTCTTGCTATCAAATATGTTTCCAAAATTTCTTCATTCCAGTCTCTAATTTTTTTCTTGAGCCTTTTGAGATGTTATTGAAACTGATACGTTCGAGTTCCATGGTAGATACGAGCATACTTCCACCATTGGTTTATATTTTCCTTGACATCTGGATGTTTTAACTAGAACTTTTCAAATCTAAAGGGTTTATTTTGGAGGATCTCTAGGATGTCATCTGTGAACATTATTGGCCAATGATCAAACCCATCCATGGGTAGGATTTGCGCTTCAACTGAATAGCCTTTTTGGAAAAGAGATTCTGAGACAAGGTATCTATCCAATCTGTTGGCCACCTATCTTTGTTCACCTTGTCTATTATTCCATGTGAAGACTCCACTGAGGTTTTCAATGTATATGATATTTGAGGAGGAGATGAATTCTTTGAAAGCGATGTTGTCTGAGTCCAACCTTCACAGACCACCTTTTTTTTCTTCCAGTGTTGTAATCATGTTGAACTCCCCACCTAGGATATGGGTTTGATCAGCCAAATCATTATGCAAATTTTGTATATAGAGTATGAGTTGGAGTTTGTCTTGCATAGATTCAGGGGATATATACATTGGTGATGTAGCCTTCTTATTTTGAGCCTATCAATTGGAAATGGGTTGTGATTGTATTTCTTGTAGCTATGAAGTTATCTAATTGCAAAGTTAGAGGGTTCTAAGAGATACTAGTTTCCCCGAGAATCCTTGAGAGTCTATAGTAATTGTTTGGATTCTTCACCATTATTTGGAAATGATGTTGTTGGTTGTTTCTCCCTTGCATTTAGTTTTTTGAATGAGAAGAATATCTGGATTTTCCATTTGGATTCTATTTTTAAGAGTCTATTCTTGTTTTTAGCATTAAGGCCTCTTATGTTCCAAGAGATGTAATTCATCGATGAAGATGATGAGGGGTGGAGGGGTAGATCTCATCGATCTAAATCATTAGTCTAGAAGCATTAATAAAAGAGCCAATATCTTCCATTAATTGTTTTTTGGATTTTCCTCCTCATTTCTGTCAATCCTCTTTGGGTGATTTTTTATTCTTTTTAATGTATCTAATTTAACTCCTAGGTTCTTTTCTTCCCCTTTTGCATATTTTATTTTTAATACTTGATTAATCCTTTGCATGTTATCTCCTAGGATCACTTGCAAATTCTATTGTTGCATGCTTCTACTACGATGTCCAAATTGATCCCTTCTAGCTCCATGTCATCCATTTCACTTTCCAAATCAAAATCCTCTTGTGTGGGAATGTGTTCATCCCCCGATGATTTAAAAGACTGAGAAGAGGGGTCACTTGTGGATTATGTGGGGTTGTTCGGAGAATACTGAGAAGGATCAAGATTTTGAGAATGAGATTGTTTCTCTCTATTGGTAGGTATGTTTGATTGATATTTATTTAGATCTAGGTTGTTTTGCAGAATGTCAAAAGGATTTTTTGAGGAGGTT
Source organism: Picea engelmannii (assembly GCA_009831015.1). Classification (NCBI taxonomy): domain Eukaryota; kingdom Viridiplantae; phylum Streptophyta; class Pinopsida; order Pinales; family Pinaceae; genus Picea; species Picea engelmannii. The sequence goes on from ML802349.1 coordinate 207,944, forward strand.
GCCTTAGATGCACTTGGGCAGTTGTTATTTTGATTGGGCTTTCATATTGTTCTTCTATAATTAGAGACTTTAGTGAAACCTTTGAAAGTTCCTTATTCCTCAGATTCTGGGGCTTTGGGAGGAATGTTGAGAGGACACTCTCATAAAAAATGGTTGTATTCATGACATCTTCTATAGTGAAAAGGAATATGTTCATAGTCCAACGTTTGTATCCTTTATGTATCCTGATACGTGAGGAACATAGCTTCTAGAATGGATTGGGAGACATTTATGTAGGCACACATGTGGGAATAGGTGGTATATCTTCCTCTTTTGGTAGCCTCATATTATTTTACATAAGTTCCCAAGTCATTTCCAATACCTAAAAAGACTCGCTCGTACCAGTATTCATGCTGCAAGGAGTACAATATAATCCATACCGGGGTATATGAGAAGTTTCCCTTGTCTCGATTGAATTTTTGTGTCCAGTATCTTAAGTGAAGTCTAGTTGAATTGAATAAATAAGGTCCATTTTTGTTGGCCCTTGACCAAGTTTTGGGAGATCCTTGGTCAAGTTTGACCTATTTTGGGACTTCGACAGCCTGTCAAAGGCGGAGCGCAAGACGAAGAGGAGATCATGGGATGTAGGCCCCTTTTTAGGCATTTTTGGGTTTGGGAATCATGCAATGGGTATGGGAATGTCGTACCATGGGTTTACCCATGCTTAGGCCCATTTTGTAATATATATAGAAGACTAGGCTATGTAATAAGGGAAAGTTGTAAGGAATGGCTAAGTTCTAGGGTTGGATTTGTGTGATCAAGAGTTGTCAACACTTTGTGCATATTGTGTGAGACTTGCAGAGCTAAGTGTAAGTCATTGTAAGATACTGTAGAAGGTTGTGTGCTTAGATCTACTCAGGGAAGGAGGATCTAGTGAGCTGCGCATATCTCCTGTCCTCTACGAAGTAGGGTTTTTATGGCTCTGTGCACGCAACCTATTGAAGAAGACAATAAAGAAGACAAAGAGTTGGTGGATGTAGCCCCAAGGTGCGGGTGAACCACGTACATGTTGTGTTACTTTGCTTTGTGTGATTTGTTTATATGTTAACTTGCTAAGTGATTTGATATAGATAGATAGATTTGTTGATGCTTTGTGCTTAATGATGTATATGGATGTTATATATGACTTGTGTGAATGTGCTAAGTGTTGTTAGATGTTATATCTGGTTGAAAACTGCGATGCTTTATGATTAGGGTTTTATCTGCGAAGTAGATAATGATTAAATATTGATGAAATGTCATTTATAAGTGCTCTTTTAAGTGTTACAATCACATATATGTGTCCCAACTAATATTGTAGACACTGGAGTCCTACAACCACCCCTGCCTCTACCTTGGGTGAGACTTCATCTGCTTAGCAGGTGTTTCCAAAAGAGTTGGTAGTTAGGTTTTTATTGGTGCGCTCTTGAGCGTTGAACCCTGGGTCTACCCCTATTCCAAAAAATGGTTCATAGGGATAGACCTAGGGTTCAACGCTCAAGCGAGCACCAACAAAACCCTAACTACCAGCCCTTTCAGCAACACCTACAAAGCAGGTGAAGTCTCACCCGAGGTAGAGGCAGGGGTGGTTGCAAGACTCCAGTGTTTGCAACCTTAGCTGGGACATAGATCTGTGATTGTAACACTTAACAAAGCACTTAGCAATGGCATTTCATCAATATTTAACCATTATATACTTCATAGATAAAACCCTAATCATAGAGCATCACAATATTCAACCAGATATAGCATCTAACAACACTTAGCACATTCACATAAGTCAGATCTAACATACATATACATCATTAAGCACAAAGAATCAATAGATCTATATATATATATCAAAGAACTTAGAAAGTTAACATATAAACACATCACACAAAGTAGAGAAACACAACATGTACGTGGTTCACCCCCACCCTGGGGCTACGTCCACCAAATCTTTGTCTTCTTTATTGGCTTCTTCAATAGGTTACATGCACAGAGCCTCAAAAACCCTACTCCGCAGAGGACAGGAGATCTACGCAGCTCACAAGATCCTCCTTCCCTGAGTAGATCTAAGCACACAACCTTCTATAGTCTCTTACAATGACTTGCACTTAGCTCTGAAAGTCTCACAGAATATGCACAAATCATCGACAACTCTTGATCACACAGATCCAACCCTAGCACTTATTCATTCCTTACAACTTCCCCTTATTAGATCACCTAGTCTTCTACATATGTTACAAAATGGGCCTAAGCATGGGTAAACCCATGGGCCAATATTCCCATACCCATTACATGATCCAAAAACCCAAAAAGTCCTAAAAAGGGGTCGAGATCCCACGATCTCCTTTTCGTATTGCGCTCCATGTTTGACAGGCTGTCAAAGTCCCAAAATAGGTCAAACTTGACCAAGGATCTCCCAAAACTTGGTCAAGGGCCAACAGGCCCCCAACACTCACATGTGACTCGTCCCGAGTCACTCTGGTCTAGGTAGTTCTTCTTCAAAAGCCTCGAGCTTGGATTAAGCTACTTCGACTTGTTTTTATGTTGTGATCTCATGTTCAACAAACTCTTGGATGACTGCCTCATTCACGGGTCCTTCTAGGCGTTGTTCTGTTGCAACAACAACTCGCTCCAGTTCTACTCCTCGACCTTCAATCTCTATAAACAGTTGGTAAGCCTCATCTTGTACAAGTTGGAGCCTCTGAGTCACTTCCATGACTTTGCTCTGAACGGTGTGAACCTGCTACTAGGTAGTGTGTTTCTCCTGGAATTGCTTCATTCTTTCCACAGATAACAGGGGATTCAACTACGCCTTTATTGTCTCTTCTTGTTGCTTCACCTCCTAGAGCTACGACTCTAGTTCCTTTAGTTCTCATTCTCAGTGAGTTTCTCATAAGTCTGGGCACTGCAATCACTGAGTTACTTTCATTCCATAGCAAAAGCCTTTATTCTACCAACTGTGCTCTAGGCAATTGCATCTCTTTGGTCCCTTACATCCTACGGGGTGTCAGGTATAGTGCGGAGCTCTAAATCTGTTATTCGTTATTGTAGCTATTTGATGGCTTCTGCGAGCTTCTCTACTTGATGATCAACCTGGTCTTTTGCCTATGGCTCTAAGATTGTCATAGAGTGAAGTGATTTATTGACTATGTCCTTTACTTCGAGTTTCTCTGTGAGCAACTGTTCTTTTTCTTGTTGCATTTTCACTTTCTCCTCGTCAAACTTTGTCTAGAGAGCAATATTCTCCTACTCTGCAACTTTGCATTGTTCTATGAGTACGCCTTGCACTTTATTCAAGGCCTGGGTGGCTTGTTATACTTCTTCTCATGCACCACAAAGACGAGCTTCGACCACATCAGCTAATCGACAGAGTTGGGCTAGCTCATCCCCCAACTCTAGTTCTCCTAATGGTAGGGGTGCAGTGGAGACTGCGCGACTGGACTGAAGAGTTTGTTGTACTCCTTGGATCTCGACCTCGATCCTGTCATACATTTCCTCCTGCTTAGCTTCTTGCGTCTCTATGATTTCCAGCGAGGTGTCATTTAGTGTTGTGATGATGAAATCAAAATCATCAGCAGTAAGCAGAGTCTTTATCTTGGTCACGGTGGCTTTCGATTTATTTCGGGAAGAAGGTTTTGGGGGAGAAACCTTCCTCTTCTTTAGGATATTAGTCACATCTCTCAGCGGTGTTACTTCACCTTTATTTTGTTCATCTTCTTTGTCTTTCGTCTCTTCTATGTCGTCGTCACCTCCTCACTCTAGTGATATGGAAGTAGTCTTCCCTAAGGCATTGCTTAGGTCTTGGACCTATGTAGTCTTCTTCGTTTTGTTGGGTCTGGGTGTATCATGCATGATTTCTTGGCTGTCAGGGTCGGACATCTCTAATGGGTCTACTGGAATAAGGAGGTATGTTGACCAATCCTTAGTGATCTCCTCAAGATCATCTTCTGTGAGCTTGTAGTATGACTCCAGTTTCTCCTTATGTTCATCGGCTCGTGTTGTAATGTAAATGAAATGTTGATCTGTGCGCTAAACTTCATCAGGGGTCGAAATCTCTGTAAGGTGTTCAGAGTCATGTGAGGCTCATCATCGATGGCTCTCTTCAGTTGAAGGTAATAGGTATGAAAAACAACATTTGAATGCCATTGATTGTTCATATCACTCGAATACCAAAGGGTAGTGAACTTCACGGCAACTGGATCGAAAGGTTCAATATCCGGGAAGGTCACACCTTCCGGCATCTCCCAAGAAACAAAGGTGATAAGGATCAGGAGCCAAGAAGAAGTGGAAATCGTAGCCATGATCTTGAGCTTCACGAAAGTCTAGTTCGAGCTACTTCACTAGGTACTTCACCCAGTTCATCTGTAAGCCTTCTACACACTTCCCCGCGAGGTCAACGACGAAGCCCATGACCTGTGTGGGTCTATCCTTTCGTACCAACTTTCCAGATATTAACTAACATGCTAGGTTCATTGCACCATTATGGATGGATTTTATCTTGTAGCCTCGCGTCCCCTTCTCAACATCATCATATGTGTCCTTAATATTCTGTGCTAGCACGTGATCTATGGCTTTTCCTAGGTAGAACTCTTGCGGTTCAGGTCCTTGCATACTCAACCCTGTGATCCTATGGGTCAACGTCGGGTCAACTATAATATGGGGGTCTAGCCATAAGTAGCTGCCATGGAATCACGATGGTGGGAGATTAACGCATGCATTAACCTCCTGGTGCCTTCCAAAGTGGGGTATCTTCATTACATTTAAGAGGGTGCATTGCACGAGGTCCATAGTCCATTGCTAAGGTATTATATTTGAGTTCTTCCACTTCATCCTGGTCAAGTATTTGTACGAGGCGAGCATGATGTGGTTCTTGCGATCTACGAGGTTGAAGTCACTAAACTTCAACACTGTGATCTTTTCTTGTTGCGCTTGAACTGCGTGTATCCCCTTCGGGAGGTATGCAGTGACCATGGTGTACTTGAAATCTTTGGGTACACTATCATGACTTACCATGCTAGCTAGAGGCGAGATATAGCCTGGTAATATATATGGAATCAACTTTGTGTTGGCTAGATCGTCTTTGTGTTTGGTTCTCTTCTCTGTTGTCAGTTGGGATGGCTCGGATCCATGAGCATTTGACGGGGAGGCTTACACTCCTCTCATCGATGACACTTGTATACCTACAGA
>ML802349.1:253404-279050 GCA_009831015.1 Picea engelmannii
TGTATATGCTCAATCTCAAAAGAAATCTAAAGTTGTAGTAAAAATACATTAATCACACCTTTCCTTGAACAAACTGAAGTTCTACTTTGAATTACAAAAAAGCAACCTACCTATTACAGAGTTCAAGTTTAAAGAAACAATTATCCAAAGAATCTTGGATTACATTAAGAGATAACAACCTAGGAAAGAAATCTTTCAGGACACTGTAAAAGGGAAGACCAACTATTCTGTAACAGAGAACAGGACCCTATTCCCCAAGCAGGAATCTTCAGCACCTGTTTCTGAATATCACACTTTCATGAACTCATTACTAATTAAAATGATTGACACACACTGAAGGCTAACTATCTCTTAATAGAGAACAGGACCCTATTCCCCAAGAAGGAATCTTCAGCACCCGTCCCTGATTATCACGCTTTCATACATTCGCAAAACGGGATTGCTAACTAGAATGATTAACAGCTACCCAAGCATGAATTATATGAAAACAATGTAACAACCAGTAAAGCAGAGTTTCAGCAAAACAGAGTTCAGTAAAGTAAAGTTTCAGCAAAATAGAATTTAATCAAGGCATGAACAAAAATAATACTAACACACTACAGAACTAATGGGTGAATCTTGTGAAGAAGGTGGGCCCTCCCTTCTCACAAGATTCCCCAGAAACAAAAGGAACTAGGAAGGAATGCTAAGAATAATCTTTTATTCATCTGTCAACTATATCATGTTACAATGTCTGAAGTAAACACGTCATTATCTGTAATTCCTTTCTTAGCCAAGCAAAAAGGTCCCTTCTAATGATGATTTCCCCTTATTTAAAGAGGAGAATCCCCTCGATACAATTTGATCATCAAATTACATGTGCACATCTAAATCCTATTCTTAGTCAGATCTAAATTCTATACTGGAATAGGATATCCTGATCTCCTGTAATAGAAGGTTATTACAATAATTGAAATGGTGTTGAGTGAGGTGTAGTTGTTGCAGCTAGAATAACAGCTTCTTTATTTATCTTCTTGTTACTTCTATTACTGTTTCAGCATCGCAAATCGTGGGTTGTTTCAGCAACGGGATTTGTGTTCTGATTGTTTCAGCAGYGTGGTCTCACGCAGTAGCGATGGTTAATTTTGGTTCAAGGTGCGGCTGTTGTGGTGAGTGTAACAACTTATTTTTGTGTGAATTGTTGTTTCRKCATCGTAGACCACGGAGAGTGTAACAACTTTTTCTTGTGTGAGTTTKTGTTTCAGCATCGTAGACCACGAATAATGTAACAACCTCTTCTTGTGTGAGTTTTTGTTTCAGCACCGTAGACCACGGACTGTTTYAGCCACAGGGTTTGCGTGCTTTTGACTGTTTCAGCAAYGGGCCTTCAAACARYAATGATAATGTGCAGTTCRAATTGTTTCAGCACTTATATATTTCTGATCAACGGTTAAGTATGAGAGTAATGTAAAATTATATGCAAAACAAATTAAACATATAGTAAAGAGAAGAGACGTTATATACCTTTGGAAAGATAGGGTAAGGTGATAATGTAAGTTTAAATGTGAGTGGAAAAAGGATGTAATGGTAGCAAAAAGTGTGAACAAAAAGGTACATTATAGGGTCCTAACACCTACCACATTTCAAAGAGTTTTCCTCAACATATTTTTTATACCTAGTCCATGATAATGTAGAAGTATACTTGGATGAATTCAAAGTCCATGACAATGTAGAAGTATACTTGGATGAATTCAAAGTCCATGAAAATACATATGAGGAATCCTTAACCTATTTAGAAAGAGTCATGTAGATATGTAAAGATATAAATATTTTCCTCAGACATGAAAAATTTTGTATGCTGATGAATAAAGGTATAGTACAGGGACACCATGTTTTACCTATAGGAATCAAGTTAGATCATGACCAAACTTCAGCCATTCAAGGCCTACCTACTCCAACCAAATAATTTGATGTCCAAAATTTTCTAATACATGCTAGCTACTATAGGAGGTTCATCCCCTATTTCAGTAAGATAGTTGTTTCATTATACTTCATCCTCAAAAAATATATTGAATTCCTATGGACTCCATAATGTCAAACAACCTTTGACATTGATCCAAGGGATAAACAAAATGCTCAAAGATCAAAGTGTTCAAAATTGATTGAAAATGGATTTATTTCATAGATCTCATCCTCACAGTCCTAACGCAACTTGAACGGGATCAAATGGAGATCGTATGAGGAAGTTATCATGTTCTGTCCATTTTCCCAAACAAGAAAAATTTGTTGATTGTACAGTTCGTACGGTCTGTACAAGATGATGTGGCAATTGACCATATGACTGTACAACTGACATGGAAGGGTGACTGGACTGTTGAATGGGTAGGTGATTTGGTAGGCTGACTGTGCATTGGATGACATGGACCAATATTTGATTGACACGTGGGCATTTTGTGGACCAATGTATGGGTGCCACATGGACCACTTAGGGGCCGACATGTGGCACCCCCTCCCTGTGTAAAATGTTTGGTTTTGACTTCACGGGGGTCAAACTCAAGACCTCCAGACAAGGCAAGACTTCGCATAGGCTAGGCCACCAGACTGCTTAACCATTGTGACTTAACCAATAGTGGTGCAGAAACCTTTTGAATTACTATTAGGGATCAGGTCGGCAGGAAAATGGTCGAGGCTAAGCCCCAACCGATGGTCACACACACCATTACTCATACATATGACCAATCTCACGGAGAAATGGAGTAGGTTGGCCGACGGGTGTGAAAATGCATCCCAACACTTGGCGACATGGGGCCATGCAATCGAGATCTCCACCAGGAAAGGCATTGGCAGCTCTAACTTTGTGCCAAATATGTACATGTTCCCAGAACGACAGGAGATCTAGGTTTTGGAGCGCGTTCTAGGTTTTGCAGACTCTGGGAGCATTTTGGTGAGCAAATAGCGCAAGTATTGTGGAAAAACTTCCAAGAAGGGTATTTTCTTCAATTTTTGGCCAAACTAGGTGCAGAAAGAACCCAACTAGGGGTTTTTGGACATTTTGGAGCCATTGGAGCCATCTATTTTTCATTCTGAGCATTTTAAAGCACTATTTTTTAACACTTTGAGAATATAACGAAAATGATCCATTCGAAGCTAGACCAGGAGATGTAGCCCAAGAGAGGGGTGAACTCCTTTATCATTTTGTTGTGTTATGTGCCTATTTTGATGGTTGTTTAGGATTGTTTATGATGTTCATTTTAAGTATAAAAACTCAATATTTTCATGTTCTTGCAACTTGATCCAATTTACCAAGACATACATTTTCCACTTGCAATCTTTATACACAAACATTTTTCATTTTTAGATCAAGTTGGTATCATAGAAAAGGTTTTCGAAGGTTTGATTTGTTTGCAATTTTTTTGTTTTCTGATGCTTACAAGGTGGAAGCTCACAAGAGGAGAAGGGAAACTTGTAGAGACAAGTTATCAACTCTCAATAAGGAGAACAATACATTCACCTCAAGCTTCAAGGAGGAATTCACCAAGTATGGCTCATGAGAAGAGTCATGAAATTCCTACTTTGGAAGAGGAAACTTTCAGAAAAGACTTTTATGATATGACATAAATGGTGAAAGTTTTATTTGAATAAATAAATTCAAGGTTGCAAGGAGAAAGATCAAATCCTCAAAGAGGTACTGAGGATAATGGTGATAAGACTCCAAAAGGGAATGGATGGAATGGTGACACTCCACCTCCTTCACCTCCATCTTCCACTTCTTCTACCATTTCACAACCACCTTCAAATTCTCCAAAAGAACATGGTAAAATTCCTCCACAAACTCCTTTCCTTAATCTTGATATTAAGTTTGAATTTCCTATGTACAATGGAGAGGTAAATGCTGAGAAATTGGATAATTGGATTCATCAGATTGAAGTGTATTGTAGGATACAAAGAATACAGGATGACGAAAATAAGATTCATCTTGATTATCTTAGATTGGAAAGTGCAACACTCATTTGATGGGAATCCAAAACTCAAGAGGACATGAAGAAACGTGGTAAAGTTGTATCCTCTTGGAATGATTTTATTGTTGCAATTAAAAGGAAATTTTATCCATTAGCATACATGCAGAAAGCTATCATGGATAGGAAAAACATTAGACAAGCTAAAGGGGAAAATGTGAAAAGCTACACTCAAGAATTTAGGAGAAGATATTTGAGGGTATATATTTATCTTCTCGAGAAACTTTACTAAAATACATTAGAGGATTTCATGGCTATTTGAGACACACAATTCTCATGTTTAACCCTACAAATCTAGATGAATTTTTTGTATAGGAAACTCATTTAGAAGCAAGAGGGAGGAATACTCCTAAAGAGAGCAGCAAGAAGCCATTTTATAATGGAGACAAAGGAAAGAGGAAGTTCAAAGGAAACAAAAAGAAGAATTCTTCAGTCAATAAAGAGGGAGAAAAAATCTCATGTAAACATTGTTCAAAAGATGGCCATGATGAAGACCATTGCTGGAAACTTCATCCTAAAATGAGACCCAAAAAGTTCAAAAACAAAGGGAAACCAAATATTGTTGCAACTACACAACATGATTTAGGATCTGATTTGGAAAATGAAACAAAAATCGTAGCCATGGGTTTTCAAGGTAAGGACTCTATTACCAGTACTAATTCTTCAAGTAGTAGCCTCAATGAAACTTAACATTAAAAATAAAGAATAGAGATTTTCCACATAAGGTTTATTTCAAAGCATACCAAGATAGATCCTCTATTTGATACTGGTTCTCAAGCAAATCTCATTTCCGAAGACACTGTCAAGAAATTGCATTTGGAAACTACTCCTCATCCTAAACCATATCCTCTAGGTTGGATATGTTACAATGCCAAATTGTATGCGAAAAAAAGAAGTAAACTTAGATTTTCCATCACTGCAAACTTTATAGATGAGGTAGAGCTTGATGTTATTCCATTGGATATTTGTGGTATTGTTTTGGGAAGCCCATATTTATATGATAGGACAACCATATTTCATCGTCATGATAACACATATCATTTGTTTAAAAATGGAGTTGAGTACATTATTAGAGCACATAACAAGAAGTTGAATTTGTCACTTATAAATGCTGGACAAATGAAGAGGTTATCCAATGCTAGTAAGAACTTTATACTCTTTATGATCAAACCCAAAGACAATGTTGAAAAATAATCTTTCCAAGGATGTGATGAAAAGTTGAAATCTTATTTTTATGAGTTTGTTAACAAATATGATGAGATGTTTCAGGAACCCAAAGGATTTCCTCCTAAAAGAGGTATCCAACATGAGATCCAATTGCAGCAAGATTGTCCTCTTCAAAACATTAGCATGTACAGGATGTTAGTCATGGAAAATTTTAAAATCAAAAAACAAATCCAAGAGTTTCTTGACAAATGGGTTATCATGCCAAGCACATCGCCATGTGGGTCACCAATTGTTTTAGTACCAAATAAATATGGTACATGGCGAATGTGTGTAGATTTCAGAGCCTTGAACAAGATTACGGTAAAGAATCATTACCCTCTTCCTAGAATTGATTATTTTCTTGATCAATTGAAAGATGATAAGTATTTAACTAAGTTGGACTTGAGAAATGGTTATCATCAGATTAGGATTGTTGATGGACACACATGGAAGACAACTTTCAAAACAAAGCAAGGCTTGTATGAATGGATGGTTATGCCATTTGGGCTTTGTAATGGTCCTGCAACATTCATGAGAGTGATGAATGGTGTTTTAAGGCCTTTTCTTGATGATTGTGTAATTGTCTACTTGGATGACATATTGATATTTAGAAAATATCGTGAAGAGAATGTTAGGCATGTGAAACAAGTCTTAGATGTCTTGAAGAAATACAATTTGTTTTTAAAGATGTCTAAATGTGAGTTTGGAAAGACATCATTAGTTTACTTGGGACATATTGTTGGAGGGGGGAAATTGAAGATAGATCCCTCAAAGGTCAAAGTCATTTTAGATTGGCCCAAGCCCAACAATGTAACAAAGGTTAGAAGATTTTTGGGAGCAACCCAATATTGCAGAAAGTTTATTGCTAATGTTTCTTCAATTGCAGCTCCATTACATGTTGTGACAAGCATTAAGCAAGTTTTCCAATGGGGAGGAAAGAAGCAGAAAGATTTTGATGCATTGAAGGAGAATACTAGTTCAGCTTTAGTTCTTGCACTTCCTGATTTAAGACATCCATTTGGGATACAAACAGATGGAAGTAACAATTCCATGGGAACAATCTTGTTGGAACATGGTAAGCTCATTCGTTATCATTCTGAAACTTTTAATGGTGCTATGATTAATTATCCTACATATGACAAGGAGTTGTATGCATTGGTGCAAAGTGTGAAAAAATGGAAACACTATTTGTTGGGAAAAGACACTATTATTCACACAGATCATCAACCATTGCAATACTTGCAATCACAAACAAAGATACAACAAGAAAGGCACTTCATATGGATGGGATTCCTACAACAATTCCACTTAGTTATCAGGTATAAGAAAGGCATTTATAGCAAAGTTTCCAATATGCTTCATAGGCCTATTGTTAGTGATTCAGTTATTCTTAAGCATAATTCTATCATGCATGAGAGCTATGTTGATCAGTATGCTTTAGATGTTGATTTTAGAGAAGTTTATGCAACTTTGTGTCATTCTAACCAAGTTGATGAATTGGATTACCATGTGCATGATAAACTTTTGTATTATCTTGGCAAGCTATGTATTCCACAGGGTGAAAGAGTCAACATCATAAGGGAAGAACATTCTTCACTTATTGCTAGACACTTTGGTGTAGGCAAGACGGTGGAAAATTTTAAAAGGTATTGCTACTAGCCTAAAATGAATGAAAGTGTCTCACAATATGTAAGAGGATTTTCTTTATGTTCTACAAGTAGGCCTAGAAACAAAAAGTTAGGATTTTATACTCCACTTTAGGTTCCTTCTCATCCTTGGGAAAGAATTTCCATGGACTTTGTAGGAGGATTGCCTATGTCAAAAAAGAATCATGATTATCTTTATGTTGTGGTTGATCATTTCAGAAAAATGTGTATTTTGATGCCTTGTAAGAAGCAGGTCACAACTGAAAAAATGACACAAATTTTCTTTCAACATGTATGGGTACATTTTGGGCTTCCAAAATCCATTATTTCTTATCGAGATTCTAATTTATTAGGAACTTTTGGTCAATCTTATGGGAACTCATGGACACCAATTTGAAAAAGAGCACAACATTCCATCAACAAACTGATGGTAAAATAGAAGTGGTGAATAGAATAGTAGTACAAACATCCTAAGATTTTGGATGAGCACCTACACTACATTCAACATGCTTATAACCGGGCTAAGCATTCATCAACACAAACATCTCCATTTGAGGCATGTTTTGGTTATTTTCCAAAATCTCCTTTAGATTTTATCTTTGGGAATGATATTGCTATTGATGGTCATTATGAAATTGATATAGAAAAGAAGTTCATTGAACAAATTCAATTAGTGCATCAAATGGTACAAGAACAGTTAGAAAAGAGCCAAGTCAAGTACAAGATAAGACATGACAAGCATCCTGTTGATCACAGTTTCCAAGTTGGTGATGAAGTTTGGATTTACATTAGAAAAGACAGGCTTAAAGGAGAAGGTAAAAACTTGAAACCAATTATATATGGACCTTTTAATATTCTTGAAAAAATTAGCAAACATGCCTTCTGTTTGGATTTTCCTCCTTATATGAAAATGTATGCAGCTGTTAATGTTGAGAATTTGAGATTGTATGAGCTTGCTTTGATTGATGATCAAGGAGAGCATGTTCAAAATCCTTAAATAGATGACTTATTGCCATAATTTCTTTCATAATTTCATGAGGATACAATCCTTGACAGAAAGATAAGAACTTCCAAACGAGGGAATGTGGAGTACCTTTGTGTTGGTCTCAAAGGCACAAATCCAAGAAAAGATAAATGGATTGAGGTTGGAAGGGTGAGGGAAATGTACCCTCATCTACAGATTGACTGAAATAGTCTTTTGGAGGTCCAAAAGATTCCCAGTGGGGAGGAGTGATCCAGGGGATCAAAAAAAATGCTCATAAATCACAATGTTTGAAATTGCTCGAAAATTGATTCATTGCGTGGATCTCATCCTCACAGTCCCAACACAACTTGAATGGGATCAAACGAAGATCGTATGGGGAAGTTATCATGTTCTGTCTTTTTTCCCAAACTGGCAAAATTTGTTGAATGTACAATTTGTAGAGGCTGATGTGGAAGCTGACCGTACGACCGTACAACTGACATGGAAGGGTGACTGGATTGTTGATTGGGCAAGTGATTTGGTACATTGACTATGCATTGGATGACGTGGACCAATCTTCGGTTGACACATGGGAGTTGTGTGGGCCAATGTATGGGTGCCACGTGGACAACTCAGGCACCGAAACCTGGCACCCCCTCCATGTTTAAAATGTTTGGTTTTGGCTTCCCGAGGGTCGATCCCGAGACCTCCAGAGAAGTCAAGACTTTGCATAGGCTAGGCCACCAGCCTCCCTAATCATTGTGACTTAACCAATAGTGGTGTGGAAACCTTTTGAATTATTATTGGAGATCAGTTCGATGGGAAAAGGGTCAGGACTAAGCCCCACACCATTACTCAACCACATGACCAAGCGTGCGGAGGACTAGAGTGGGTCGATCAGAAGGTGCAAAAATCCATCCCAACACTTGGCCACATGGGGTCATGCGACCAGGATATCTTCCAGGAAAGGTGCTCGCATCTCTAATTGTGCGTCAAATCCACCCATGCACCCAAAGAAATAGGAGAGCTAGGTTTTGGAGCGCGTTCCAGGTTTTGCAAACTCTGAGTACATTTTGGTGAGCAAAGACAACAAGTATTGGGGAAAAACTTCCAGGAATGGTATTTTTTCAATTTTGTACCAAACTAGGTTCAAAAAGAGCCCAACTAGGGGGTTTTGGACATTTTGGAGCCATTGGAGCCATCTATTTTGCATTATAATCATATTAAAGTATTGTTTTTAACAGTTTGAGCATATAATGAAAATGATCCATTGGAAGTTGGACCAAGAGATGTACCCCAAGAGAGGGGTGAACTCCTTTATCATTTTGTTGTGTTATGTGTTTATTTTGATGGTTGTTTATGACTATTTATGATGTTCATTTTAAGTATAAAAACTCAATATTTTCATGTTCTTGCAACTTGATTCAATTTCCCAAGACACATACATTTTCCACTTGCAATCTTTATACACAAACCTTTTTCATTTTTAGATCAGACATTTTAAAAAAGAAGTTGATCTCGGACCTTGTACTAGAAGGACTAAATTGTAACCTTCTTTTTCATATTCATACAACTGCTTCAAAAATCCCTAGGTATTGTTTTATGATAGCATGAGGCTATAGAAAAAAAAATCCATTAACTTTATAAAAAAACTAGTTGGAGCACAATTAAATTATAAAGTCATTGAGAAGGAATTTCTTATTGTAGTGTATGCCACTAACAAATTTTGACATTATTAATAGGATACACAAAAAAATTACACAAACCATGTTTCAATTATATATCTCATGAGAAAACCTATCGTCAGTGGGAGAATAGTTAGATGGTTACTTTTGTTGCAAGAATTTGATTTAACCATACTTGATAAGCCTAGAAATGCTCAAATGTTGTTGTATTTTTCTTGTCTCACTTGGAGAATAACTTATAATAAGACCTATTGGATGATACTTTCCCTAATGAACATTTTTTTACAATATCTACGAGACCTGCACAAGCTGGTGGAATACCTATACAACCTTATATATCATTAGAACCATTTGAAATTTTGGGTTTAGACTTTTTTGGTACAATATATCCTCCATCAAATTAGAGGCAATGCATCCTTGTTTGTACAAACTATATTACCAAATGGGTCAAGGTCAAGTAACTTCCAAAATATAAATAAGATAATGTTTCATATTTCGTATATGGAAATATAGTCACAAGGTTCATTGTTCCAAGAGAAATAGTAAAACACCAAGGCTCCCAATTATCTTCCCAACTCAGTCAAGAGTTAATTCATCAACATAACATCAAGCATAGGAAGTATACTTCCTATCACCCACAAACAAATGGACTTTGAAAAATATCATGACCAAGACAATGTATATCCATAGGAGAGATTGGGAATATAATACAACATGGAAGACAATAAATGGTTCCACACCCTATGAGTTGGTGTATAGTAATTCTATGTTGTCGCTAATATAATTTGAAATAAAACCCCTTATAAAAACATTGTATTTCGTACTTGATCTTTTTATAGAACAGAAAGATAGAATTTAGCAGCTCAATGCTTTGGATGAGATTACAAAAAAATAATCCAACAATAATGAATTTAGTGGAATGGAAAATTCATTGAAGGGATCTCTCACTTCAATCTAGAGTAGTACATTCCATTATCACTTGAAATAATGATAATAATAATTCTTATGTTGAAATATTGAAAAGGCATCATATGAAAAAAGAAATCTTGAAAAACATTCTTCTAGAAAGATTGCTTTTCTAAATAATTTCCTATAGCAAAAACCAGCTTGCTCTTGCTCTATAGGACAATGATAATTCAAAAACCATCTTGTCGATGAATTCATCATGGAGGAAAAAAAACAATCAAAGGAAATTCTTACTTTTAATCCTATATATATTATGTCTTGATTAGAATACAGAAATATACTCAAGCTACAAAATCAAATTCAAGATACACAATCAAACTCAAGCTACACAATCACACTATAGAATCAAATAAAATGGCTAGGTTGCAAAAGTACACATAGTTGTAGAATAATGAATCAACTCAAAAACACTAGTAACTCAAGTATGGAGTAATGAATCATACCTGTGATACTTGATAGTGGAATTATAATATTTAATTGTGTAAATCATGCATAAATGACTATGTGCAAAACCAATAATGAAGATAGAGAGAGAAGTTAGGGATGAGAATCTCATGGGATCACTTGAGATATTTTGGAGATAGTTATGGAGATGGTAAAACTAAATGTCTAAATTGGAAATATTTTTATAGTCACCTAATTCTATAGAAAGGTACCTCATCTATTGTATTAAAAGTTAAGAGATGTAGCATATGTGAGAGACAAATGCAATACAATGTGATGTTCGAAGTATATGTGTGTTCTTATGGTGCAATTTTGTGTGTGAATGTTTTTGTTATCTCTGATAATATTCCCAACAAATGGTATCAAAGATATAGTTTCAAATTTAAGTTCATATTGTGTCTTTGGTTTCAAGGCATGGAGATCTAAATGACTGATGAACAACACGATTGCAATTGTGGACAAAACCAGTGTGTAATAAATATTGATCAAGATGATTTGAGGAGGGAAAATCAAGACAAGCAAGTTAGCTACAAATTTGTTTCGGAGGAATATGAGTGTGTTGTTTTCTCTTTTATATATGTCATGCCATTGTGTGGCCAATTTTCCTTATGGACGGACACCCCCTATTAAATATGCCACTGATATATATACTAGCTGTTGAATTGTTCTACTCATTTAATGATTTTTCCAATGTGAGTTGTAGTCTGCTAAGAGATGAAAACTATAAATTGAGTTCAAGAGACTATAGTAGCATATAATGTGGTGAATTATCTATGTGATACAATTATGGGATATAATTGTTTTGGTATAATATGTCAAAAACCATAAATGGTGGAAGAAAAATCGATGATGAAGACACTGTGATAAAGGGAGAAGGCCCCCATGAAAGAACGTGAATCTAAAAATCCAATATATATGAAGAAAATAAGATCTAATAGAATAAAATATATTGATCGATCTACACATGTATTGCTAATAATTTTCCCTTATTGGTTTTCTAATTGTTCTCGATTCATGCGATGGTGACTCTTGGATAGTGTCTATAGTTTCTCAATATGGTATTTCCCCATATGTTGGCCTATATCCAACAAAGAAGTTAATGTATGATGCTAACTTGCATTTGGTGAATACTATGTGCAAGCCAAATCAAATCAGCCAAAAATAAAATCGGTTGGCTAAGTGTAGATCACTTGGAAAAGAACAACAAGACCATCATTCTTATAAATGATTACATATCTACTTGCACATATGTGTTGAATTCATTCTACATGCATATGATCCTGGTTGAGTGGTCCAAGACGTCATTAGATGGAGGTATTTTTCAAGAAATCTATTGAAAATAGTGGTAATTTCACTCAATCAACAACTTCAACATATCATTCACTCAAGCAATAAAACACACTTAAACAATCCAATGTGACGAAGTTTCCAAAGCATAGTGAAATTTACCATGAATTCAAAGAAGAAAAAGGATGTGTAATGCGATTGTAAAGAGAATTCAGATGGTTTGATTGAATCCCAATAGAATATCATAATCTTCACAACACATATGGTACATCTTTCATGAGAGCATAGCATCACACAAAGAGATAATATATCATTGGAGTAGTGAGAAAATTGAGAATATTATACAATTGTTGCACAAGCTAGGTAGAAGTAGTACATGGAAGAGATGTTACTCAAGTTTAGGGATAATAGGAGGTATAAATTGAAAATTTGACCTTCTATCTATATATTCATATTTCAAATTGTTGTTAACATAAAATAGGGAGAGACATGTGCATTTTGTGAAGAAAAGTAAGGATTTTTCATTGAACAAATAGATATGATTAAAAACATAAAGAGGATTGAACAAAATATTGAGTGTATTTTTTGTTTTAAGAAGAGAAAAATCCTAATTTTTTTTTTTTTGTTAGTTTTTTCGTGACCTGTGGGACTAACCTGTGGCTAATAAACTGTGAATCAGGGGCATCTAAGCCATCAAAATCACCCGGGGATCGCACCCGGACTGAGCCACACCAACCCTTAACATGGCTAGATTTTTTGTCCACACAGGTTTTGAACCAGTGACTTTAACATCACGGAGTGGCTTAACATCACACTTTGTCACCGACTGTCCTACACCTCAGGGATGAAAAATCAAAATTTAAGACAAAGGAGAAAAGCATTAAATATTGTAATCAATTTTTTACTGCACAAAATTTGTAAATGTGTAAGCAAGTTGTAATTTTACAAAAAGTGAGACTCCTCTTCTTGTTGAAAGGAAAATTGATTATAATCTTTCTTTAATAAATGATAGTATTTGTTGGTAGTGGAACACTTTTGGATGCATGGTCAATGGTACCTGACACTATTAAGGTTATTGTATTGTGTCAGTGTCTAGAGTTGTTACATAATCAAGAGTGAATCATTTGGCATTTTTAAAAAGGGTAAAGGAGGAAAAAGACTACAAAATGAAAATCATGAAATTAAGCTACTTCAACAATATCTTGAAGATTCTCTCCAAGATATTGTAAGTTTACATAAAAAAAAATTCAATAATGGAATAATTTATTAAATTTAGCTCATGTGATAAATATATATATCAAGAATTTGTTGGTTTCACTACACAATGCATAACTGAACTATAAGAAAGGTTGGAAGCACTGGATCAATGGGTGATTGATAGTTTAAAATTTCATGATAAGAAATACTCAATGATAGGATCATTGAAAAAAGAGTTGTTCACAAAGGAAAATGTGTTGTTATCACTGGAAAGTGAAGTAAAAAAATTGAACCAAGAAAAGACAATAAGTGATGCAACTTGTGAAATAAGTGATTTTCTCCAAAAGATTGATAGTTATTATGATAGCAGTAATTTTGTTGATGCTAATAATGATGATATGCATGTGTCTCTCTCATGTTATGAGACTTAGAATGATTATTCTAAAGATATTTATAAAGGTGAACCTCATATTGAAGATGACGAAATTGGTTGTTTTGAAAAGCATACAAAAATAAGTTGGCACCAAATCATGAATAAATTGGGCTTTGATGGAAAAGGTATAAGAAAAAATGGGCAAGGCATCCAAAATCCCATATATATGTGTGTAAATCCAAGAAATAAGGGTATTGGTTATGAAGGATAAACAAAAAATGTGGATATCAATTTTTTAAAAGAAGAAACATCAATAGAAGGTGGGTCATCTACAAGTAGCAGTGCAATGAACTAGGTGCAGAAGTAGGATCAATATTGTATTCATTGTCACAGAATATGGCATGTACAATACAAGTGTTCGAACTTGCATTTTTTCAATATTTGTATTCTTACCAATCATGATCATCACACATGTTAGAAAAAACAAATAAAAAAACCTCACATATAGGTACATTGTGGTTGGATAGATGTGCATGAATGGAAGAAAGTTATTTTTATGATGAAAATATTCTAAAAGGAAAAATATTCCAATGTACAATAACATCTCTCACATCAAAAAATGTCCATGAGTTAGTTGAAATTCAAAAGTTAGTTGTAATCAAGGTAAAGTCAAAAGAGTAATGTCAACTTCCCATGCTTAGCTCAGAGTTGTCAATTTATGTTTGAGTCATTTTTGGATTAAATTAAATCATGAGTATTTTCATCTTGTAATGGTTAAGGTAAGCCAAGGAAAACCCTGGATGTGATGAATTGATTGAGGGTAACTCATAGAAAACCCATAAGATGGTTAAGGGTAAGCCAAAGAAACCCCTAATATGAAGATGATGTAATCTAGATGATTGAATCAAGATCCAAACTTATTAAAGAGTGGTGCAAGTCATGCATGATACAAGAAGCCGATGATAGATGGAAATGGAGATGCAAATGCAAATTAAGAATACTAAATATGATGTAGAGTGTAGAAGACTAAAAATGAAGACAACTCAAACATCCAAATTGAACCATAATTATTTGTTAAGGGGAGTATGAAATAATAAATCATACTTGTGATATTTTATAGTGACATTATAATATGTAATAATATAAATCATGTATAAATGACTATGTACAAAACCAACAAGAATACAAAGAGAGAAGTTAGGGATGAGGATCTCATGGGATCACTTGAGATATTTTGGGAGATAGTTATGGAAATGGTTGAATCAAATGTCTAAACTGGAAATATCGGTATGGTAATCTAATGTTATATAAATGTACCTCATGTATTGTATTAAAATATGAGAGATGTATGATATTTCAGAGAAAAAATCAATACAATGTGATGTTCAAAGTATATTTGTGTTCTCGTGATGCAATCTTGTGTGTGGATTTTTTGTTAGCTACATTAATATTCCCAACAAAGTATATCACTACGCTTCTCTTTTTTTTCTACTAAATTACCATTGTTAGTTATAAAGGAACATTATTGAATCTCCAACCATTCCCCATCTCTTCCTACCTATAAACTATTTCTATAGAAACCACATTCACCATCCTCTAAATCTCAATGCCCAAGATTGGTCAGTATTTCAGCTGCAAGGGTGGGGAAAAGGGGTATTCGCCATCCTTAGTGCTACATGAATGAATTTGAAATTCTAATAATCTTTTTACTACCAAATTGACACTTAAATACAAACCCTTCACCAGTTCACCAACCTACATGCCTACCTACACCATCAATTTCAAACGAAAGACTATAATTGAAAACACAAACAATCATTTATGGGTGACGATAACAAATAATAATAATTTTAATGCCTCTATCATTTTGATTAATGGATAATAAATTTTATTGATGTTTAATTAATATAATTAATGGATAATCATTACAGAAATGATGTGTGAATAAAGGTAACTACTAATGAGAAATTATGGCACGGAATATTTGGCATCCCTCCACTGCAACAACAAATCTAAAATAGATTTGTCATGAACAAGCTCCACTTAATATATAATATCTCATGCTTCACTTCCCTCTTATGTTGTAACCCTTAGGCTCCTAGAACACTTCTCTATATTCATACAAAATCTCCTCGAACTGGTCTTTCTTCTCTTTAATACATCTCTCTAGAGATGCTTTTACTTTTATCAATTCATCTCATGGATGATTCTCTTTTAAAAAGAGTAATAGAAACTTCCTACTAGAATTGATAAATTTATTGGCCTAGTTAGCTGATCTGAACCCGAGGGGTGATTAGTTTCCAAAAACTGTTTGATCCTGTCACTCCTCCAAAGGGTCAGTTATAGATCATTTTACTTGATCGGATTGCAATTAAAGGTATAGTTGAAGTCTTTATAGACTTGAATCCAAATTGAATTAAAGCCTCTTTTAGAGTCCTTATGTGTTATATGTCTTTCTTGCATTTACTGATCTATGTGCGGAAATTCGTGAAAAGTAACATAAGAATAAAACACATAAGAGATATGACACTTCCCTTGATAACAGAGTTCACCCGATGTGAGCTACGTCTCCGGGTCTTGCTCCAAATATTGACTGCTATATTCACCTCACTGTAATGATGTCTCTCCTTTACAAGTTATAAGGCCAAACACCCTTTTCGGTGATGGAAACAAGAGATCATAATGTGATCTGGAAAGTTTACAAGATTCACAAGTTCTCATGCTCATGAGGCATCCATGATGTTGACATGGACATCATTCCCACATACTCAATACAAAAAAAGAGTAAGAATAAGAAATGACCCCCATCATCATGGAGTCATAGAATGCCTTAGATATGCGACTTAGATCCAATCATATAAGCATCCCATACACCGATCTTGAAACTATGAGATTCTTGACTGCTTCATTGGCCACTTATCATCCAAGTGCCACAAATTCCCTTTCACATGTAGCTAATTTTTTTATATGTAAGAAGAGAAGAAAGGAAGAAATAGAAGGAATAAGTTGGTCTTGTTGCCTTTTTGCAGCCTCTCCATGATCCTTCATACCTGTATCAAGCATATTATGCTGCAACATTCAATGAGAAAAAAAATAATGAAAATCATTCTTACATTGGCTCTTATAGAATTTAACTTGTTGATCAGAGTGTTTTCTGCTGAAACAAACATCGTCATTGTATTCGCATCGTCGATTACCATAAATTTTACTTTCAAATCGTCCCCATCAGACACTGTCAACTTCAAGCCTCCTCTGGACATTTGCCTCGATCTGCATGCAACTCTGCAATTAATGCACTGAACTCTGCATTAAAAATCGTGCCCAGTATGGTCTGGGAAGACTGGCACGCACTTTTTTTCCCATGCATTAGCAAGCTTTGTTTTTAAATTAAAAGGTTGGTGGATTAAACAACGTGTTCATTTGTCCCAACGGTTATCAAAGGCTATATTTAAAATGTTGGTTGGGGAGGTCCCGAGGTCGAACCCGTGGGCTTCCCCCTTTTGGTTAAAATTTATAAAAAAGACCATAAATGGTGATAACCACTGCCAACTTTAGAGGATCCAACGTTTAGATTTGTTGAAGTCAGTTACAATGGGGTTGACTACCAGACTTGGTGGACTGACCTTTTTAATTTTTCAATTTCGATTACGGGCCCTCATTGGGCATTTTTTCGCTACCACATGGTAGCCCATGACTAGTCCATGCAATGGCCATTCATTAGACCATGTCACCTGCTTACATAGTCAATTTCCACATCACCTTATGCATGGTCAACTTGCCACATCACCTGCAAGGTGGATGTAAGGATGCCACATGTTTTCCACGTCCTGTATGACTTGCCACATGGTTGTACGGACTGACATGTGGCACTTTTCCATTGGTCCACATGTCAACTTGAAATGCCAAAAACGAGTGACATGTGGAATCCTATTTTTTTTCCATGTCATCATGTTGATGTCATCAGGACATGTGTTGTCATATGACTATGCCACGTACTCTGTACAGTCATTGATGTCATCTGTACTAATGTTGACATCAGCAGTACGGATGTTGACTCATCCCTGTTGACTGGGCTAGGTTCACAACAACTTTGATCTCAAATATCTTTTAATCTATAACTTCCTCTAATGAATCGTTTATGCCATTGGAAATCTTGTGAAATTCTCTTCACGATGATGCCAATTTTCATGAGCTTTGAGGAATTTGAATTTTTTCCCTCTTTCATTTGTTGAGGTCATTCTAATCCTCCTGGGACACTTATCAAACTTATGTGATGTTCCCTAGATCCTTCTGGATCACACCTCCCAACTGAAAGGAATTTTGGTCCCCAGAAGTCTTTACATTATAAGTTTCATGTCCATTGGACTTACAAAAGAAAACCCATACCCAAACTAACTCACAAAGCCTAAAAATATCAACATGTGCAAGAAAAGAAGTGATATCAAACAATTATCACTTTTGCACAATGCCCTTATATGGGGTCTGAATCGCAACATGTGATTTAAAAATATGGCCACTCTTGACTAACTCAAGGATTTTCCCCATCTGTTCAGTCATTACACTGAACATGTCCTCTTTATCGAGTTGTCCTTTCTTTGGTAGTTGGTTTCCTCCTGGTGGTGGATTTCCCTGCAGCACTACCTGATTGGTTGTCTTCCTGGTCTTATTTTTATTCTTTGGATGTAGATCTGGATGCAAGGCCAACAGATGATGTCCATCTCTGCTACAATGGATGTAGTAGCCTTTCTCCTTTAGAGGTGTATTTCCCCTGCTCCTTTCTGTGTGTGGAGAGCGATCTTCTATCCTCATCTTTTTCTCGGTTTCCATAACCTTCCTATACAAGGATTTCCTCTTCCAAAACTAGGACACTACGTGGTTATTCAATCCATAAAAAGTGCATGGTATTTGATGCCACAAGCTCTGTTGTATATTATTAACATGCTTATAATCAAATGGAATTTTAGAGTTTCGAGATTTCTTATACCTTGGTGAGTTGTCTCTGAATTCAAACTGGCAAGAAGATCTGACCCCAGATCCTTCATTGTGATGCTCATCTCTCCCTGGATATGTCTCAAATCCTCGATCATGAGAAGTTGTGCTCTCTGGCTGCACTGAATCAATTTCATCTCTTGATGAACTGTTGACTTCTAAAGTCTCAGTGATTGTCCTGGGGTCTTCTTCCTGAATGGTTTTGGAGATTTCTCCAACATCCTTTAGGATATAACCTATCTGGACATATCAAGGCCAAACCATTTCCTTGATGGGATCCATAATACATTGGCCATTGGCTCCAACGCCTCCTCCTTCGTATCCCATTTTTCCCATCAACTTTAAGTCGATGCATGAAGTATGTTGTTCAAGGACTTTAAAAGAGTCATCAACATTAATCAAGAAAGGAACTAAACATGGTTTTACCTCCATCCCAAGCTGGGACTCTTCATCTGCTTCTTAAGGTGTGTCCAGTTTTTCCCATTGAGAAGGATCATTGGATGATGCTTCTAGGAATCCTCCTTGGTTTATGGATTCTTGGATGTCATCTTCACTTGTTTGACAAAGTGTCCATGCATTTGGACTATCATGCATGAACACATAACTGGTGAATTTGCCATGGTCACAAAATGGTCTTATCACTGTCTCATTCGTAGATCCTTCCCCTTTCTGCACCTTCATGTCTTACCATTGTTCTTGCAACCTTTGGTTCTCCTCCTTTGCAACATGAAACAATGTCTTCAATCCAACATTCTCTGCTTGAAGGATTTGGTTGAGCTCTTGAAGCTCATCGAACCAAAATTGTTTTAGTGATCTCGCCATTCTCATATTCAACATCTGCAATGGGTATCAATCCTTCTCTAATACCACTTGATCTAAACCCAGGGGGTGATTAGTTTCCAAAAATTGTTTGATCATGTCACTTTTCCAAAGGGTCAGTTATAGATCGTTTTACTTGAGAGGATTGCAATTAAATGTATAGTTGAAGTTTGTATAGACTTGAATCCAAATTGAATTAAAGCCTCTTTTAGCTTCCTTATGTGTTATATGTCATGCTTGCATTTACTGATCTATGTGTGGAAATTCATGAAAATTAACATAAGAAAAAAAAAACATAAGAGATATGACACTTCACTTGATAACGAAGTTCACCCAATGTGGGCTACATCTCTGGGTCTTGATCCAAATCTTAACCGCTATATTCTCCTCATTGTAATGATGTCTCTCCTTTACAATTTGTAAGGCCAAAGTCCATTTTCAGTGACGGAAACAAGATTTCATAATGTGATCAGGAATGTTTACAAGATTCACAAGTTCTCATGCTCATGAGGCATCCATGATGCTGACATGGACATCATTCGCACATACTCAATACAGAAAAAGAGGAAGAATAGGAAATAACCCCTATCATCATGGAGTCCTAGACTACCTTAGATATACTGCTTAGATCCAAACATATATGTATCCCATACACCGATCCTGAAACTATGGGATTCATGACTGCTTCATTGGCCACTTATCATCCAAGTGACACAAATTCCCTTTCACATGTAGTTGATTTTTTTATATGTAATAAGATAAGAAATGAAGAAATAGAAGGAATAAGTTGGTCTTGTTTCCTTGCTACAGCCTCTCCATGCTCCTTCATACATGTATCAAGCATACTATGTTGCAACATTCAATGAGAAAACAACATAATGAAAAACATGCTTACATTGGATCTTTCAGAACTTAAGTTGTTGATCGGAGACTCTGCTTCTGAAACAAACATCACCATTGGATTTGCATTGTCGAATAGCATAAATTTGACTGTCAAATCGTCCCCAAGAAAAAATGTCAATTTCAGGCCTCCTCTGAACCTTTACCTCGATCTGCATGCATCTCTGCAATTAGTGCACTGAAATTTTCATTAAAAACCATTCCTGGTACGGCCTAGGTGGACTGGCACGTCCTCTTTTTTCCCATGCATTGGAAAACTGTTTTTTTAAATTAAAAGGCTGGCATATTAAACAACGTGATCGTTTAGCCCAACAATTATTGGATGTAATATTTAAAATATTGGTTGGGGAGGTCCTGGGGTTGAACCCGCAGGCCTCCCCCTTCTGGATAAAAGTTATGAAAAATGCCATAAATGGTGCTAACTATTGTAAAGTTTAGAGGATCCTCCATTTAGATTTGTTGAAGCTAGTTACAATGGGGTTAGCCACCAGATTTGGTGGAATCTCCATCATATTTAATGGACCGACCTTGTTAATTTTTCAATTTCAATTATGGGCCCTCATTGGGAATTTTCCCGCTGCCATGTGGCATCCCATGATCGGGCCACGTGGCAGCCATTCATTGGCCTACGCCACTTGCTTACACAGTCAACTTCCACGTCACCTTCTGCCTGGTCAGCCTATCAAGTCACATGCCAGGTGGTCAGCCTATCAAGTCACATGCCAGGTGTCTGTACAGATGCCACGTGTTTTCCATGTCCTGTACAACCTGTCATGTGGTTGTACGGACTACCATGTGGCACTTTTCCTTGGTCCACATGTAGACCCGAAATGCCAAAAACAAGTGACAGATGGCAGCCTCTGGTGCTTCCATGTCATCATGTTGACATCATCAGGACACGTGTTGCCATTTGACCATGCCACGTACTATGTATGGTTGTTGACATCATCCGTACTAATGTTGATGTCAGTATTATAGATGTTGACTCATCCCTACTGAATGGGCTAGGTTGACCAAAACTTTGACCGTGAATATCTTTCAATCCGTAACTTTGTTTGACGAACTGTTTATGTCGTTGGGAATCTTGTGATGTGCTCTTCGCGATGATGCAAATTTTCTTGAGCTTTGAGGACTTTGAATTTTTTCCTTCTTTGATTTGTCGAAGTCATTCTGAGCCTCCTGGGACACTTCTGAAACTTCTATGATGTTCCCTAGATCCTTCCAGATCATTAGCACTTACCAAAGAAATATTGGATTTACCTTTGCATGGATTGATGATGAATTACTTACCATCCTTGATTATGTGGTATTGATTTTATCTCCCCATGAAGATTGCATCCCTCATGTACATGTACGTGATTCCAAACACTACAACACATACATCAAGTGGTACTACATCTACTTCCACTTCATCAATATAGTTTGAACTTATAGAAAATTTAATCTTACACTTCTTAGTGACTCTATTCTACACATTCTTATTTACCCATCCCAATGGATATGGATGAGGATGGTCATGAACTTCCAATCCAAGCTTACTGACGAAATATTTGACTATGAGGTTTGCCTATGAACTAGAATCAAATAGAGAATCCAACTTTATCTTTTTTACCTAGATCTTAATATGGAAGAATTTAGTCATCTCCTTCTCTTCCTAAGCCGGATGGAGGCTACTCAAATTAACATCCTTTTTCATTGTAGTGTAGACAATTATTTCATCTACATACAAGATGTTGTCTACCTAGTTACCTTAATCCATGTCTAGCAGGTTCTTCTTCTTAGTATTATTTGTGTGCTTCTTTGGATTTATATTTGGATGCATCTTACAAAACTTATCTTCATTGTTACCATCGATATTACAATGGTTTTTTAACCTTACACTTATGTGCAATGGCTATTGTCTTTTTTCCCTTTCCTTTCCAACTCTTCTTTCCCTCCTTGGAAGCATCTTGGTGGTATTTCTTCTTGGAACAACTTGATTGTCCTTTTTTCTTACCCATATTATCCAAATATTGTGATTACAGGCAAGCCCCATCAATTTTCCTAGGTTTAAAGAGCATAACTTACCTCCATAAATCACTATGTAGACCACCTAGATACTTGATTATATTTGGGTTCCTAGGAGATATACCCAACATAATGGCCATTTTTCTAAATTTAATGGTATACTTGTGCACACTCTGCCCTTTCTTCTATCAAAAGTAATTCTATTGGATCCATTGGTCCTATATACCCAATAGGGTAGAAATAAGACTTGACGATGGTTTTAAACACCCCCCACTTAGTTATGGGGGGTCACTCTCCATCGTAAGCATCTCCCTGTGACATTCCCACCAATTTTAGGCATGGCCATCTAACTTCATTCGTACAAATGAGATCTTTTTCTCTTCTCCAATGTTATGACCATTGAAATAAACTTATAAATATTTCAACCATTGAATCAACTTAATAGGATCAATAACCTTGGTAGGGTTTCAAGATGTGCACTTTTACTTCCACTTTAAACAAAGATTCAGAGGAAGTGGTAGCAATGGAACTTGGTCTCTCTTTCTCGAGACATTTTTCCAGGTCCCTTTATGGGTCTTCATTATCTCTAGATTTATCATCTGAGATATATTCGGATTTAGAGATACCAAACTCCCCAAAAGGTCCAAACTTGTTTTCTAGAGCTTCCATGAGGATGACCATGTTGCAATAGATGTCAGTGACTTGTTCTTCCAGGTTTGAAAATATCTCCTCCTACTCATCTTGTGGATTTTTATTACTATAGTCATTCACCATGGCTAGGGTTTTGATCATTTATGCCAATTATTAGATCCTGGAACTTCCCAAAAAGCCCCAAATAAAATTTATCTAATACCGATATGATCTATAAATTGCCATGGATATTCCATTGGAACAATTCATCACAACCAATCCTACAAGTTTCTCCACTTCCTTGCAACATAACACTACATTCTCCACAACTCTCCCTAACTAACCCCATTAACCCATATTTATACATATTTAGGATGGTTACAATTTCACAGAACTATTACTTAATCATTTCTTGAAAAAGCATGCTGGAAATCCTATATGCAGTACACAAAAACTTTCAAATCCACACAAGGAAAAATTCTAATGTGCACATAAAAAAAGGGAATACACAATGTAGTAGTGGATAAAATCCTTCAAAATGGAAAAATAGGGCGCCAACAGACCCCCAACACAAATCTCTATCTCATACTTGAGACAATCTAGGCTCGACAAAATAGAGAACCAACATAGTTTCAGATTTTCCACGTTCACTACTAAGTGAATGTGCATATATGGGGGTACATTGATTCTATCAGCATTATCACCCACCTTATCCAAACACTATAAAAGGACCATAACATAGAGCCTTTATCTTCTTACCATCACCCTTACACCTCTTTGTTTAGATACAACCAAACTCTGTCTCCCTCCTTGAATGTTTTCTCAATTCTTTGTTGATAATGTTGGGCTTGTATTTTCCTATGACTTCTTCAATTTCTCTTGTACTTGCAAATGGATTTTCCATATCTTCACCATGAAATTTTAGGCCTTCAATTTTTTCCTTGTGGTCTCTTACCTCACTCCTCCTTTATGTCCATATACAAAATCTAACAATGAAGTTGGAAAATAATGAAAACAGTTTCAAAAGGGGACTTACTAATAGAAGTGTGGACTACTATGTTAAA
Source organism: Picea engelmannii (assembly GCA_009831015.1). Taxonomy (NCBI): domain Eukaryota; kingdom Viridiplantae; phylum Streptophyta; class Pinopsida; order Pinales; family Pinaceae; genus Picea; species Picea engelmannii. The sequence goes on from ML802349.1 coordinate 277,577, forward strand.
AGAGTGATACATATAAATAAATAAAAAATCCTAGTTACTTGGATGCTTATGATTATAACCCCTCAAAACCTAAACCAGTGTTTTATTCACTAATCATGATTGTCAATTTGTCTCATGGAAATTTGTAGATCTCCTCAACTTGGTGTCCATATTCTCCCAAAGTATAATCTAAAAGGAACTAATAAATCTGGTATCTCTATCTAAGATAATTCTCCTTGGTATCCCAAAGTGCACCTAGACGTTTTCAAAGAACATGTTTGTTGCATCGTGTCCCTTGATGGTCTTTTTACAAGGAATGAGAATGCACATCTTGCTAAACCTATCAATTGTTGCAAATAGACATTCATGTCCATTCCTTGTTCTTGTAAGACCACCCATGAAATTCATGGAGATGTTATTCCTTGGTCTAATAGGTATAGTTAATGGATGGTATAGACCTTGCTTTTAGTTATTGGGTTTCTTATACAACAAAGTATGCATCCTCTAATAAACCAAGCTAAATATTCTTGCATTCTACGCCAATACAGATACCTCTATAAGTTGCAATTGTCTTCCCAACACCAAAATTCCCTACAACTTTGGAGGTGTGAGCCTCTCTAATAAGATACAATCTTACACCTTTATTAGCATAAAGCTTGTCTAGCTTATACAACAACCCATATTGGAGATGATAGTTAGCCAAATTGTCACCTTCATTTACATGAACTTATCCCTTTAGATAATGAAACACCTCCTTAAATTTTGTATCTTATATGTATGCCTCTTTGTATGCATCATATGTTAAAGGCTCCATGTGCATATAAGTTCCTAAAGCTATGATATTGGATGTGGGTGATCAAAAATCATGTTTTCCAACTTATTAGTGTTACCCTTCTTATATTTCATGATTAGATGAAATTAATGTAAAACAAACCATCATCAAATATAATAAAGGAAACATTAATAATTTGGCAGGCATGCTTTCAAGGACACCCACATCAAATATCATAGATTTTTTTTTTTAGTTTGCTAAATTTTACTCTATGCCTGCAAATTTTGCAATGTTTGGTGATTGGTCTCAATGATTGTTTCCTTGTCCATCTGCTATTGCTTCTATTTATTAACAACTTGAACTAGATAAAATAGTTCCTTGTCATATGTAGGGTAGTTTAGGAATCCACCATGGAACATTTCAAAACAATAGCATACCATCTTACCTCCCTACAACAAGACCATTCCCATAGCATATCGACTTGCATCCATCTTCACTTTGAAAGGCTTCTACAAATTAGGCAATGCAAGAACTAGTGTTTGGCTAATATTTTGTTTCAACACATCAAAATATTTATGTTGAATATTTCCTCACTGGAAACTCTTGCTATTGGTTGTTATGGCATGGATTGGTGAAATCATAGATGAAAAGGATACTATAAACTTTCATAGGTACTATGTTACCACAACAAATCTCCTAAATTCAATAAAATTAGTAGGAGTT
>ML802349.1:293142-311938 GCA_009831015.1 Picea engelmannii
TGTTACCTTTATATTCAATCTTTGGAAGTTCTCAATCTGCTCTGTAACTGAACCCTTTTTCTTGAGATTTATCAATTGGCTAAAGAAGGTATTTCTCCTTGTATCCTCATAGTGTGCTATCATTTCTTCCGTGAAAATTGTCCAAGTGACGAGTGATTTACGATAACAAAGCCATCTATACCATACAAATTGATTGGGTTCTAAATGTAAAGAAGCAATTTGTACCTTTTGTGTATGTGGAACATTATGTAGATCAAATAATTGCTCCATCTGAAGTATCCATGTGATAGGGTCCTTGCCATCAAACTTTTGCATATCAATCTTATGAACGTGGTTGGTCTTCAACCCAAAGTTAGAGTTTCTCCATTCTTGATTCACCTTCCTTGTGTCCTCATCATGAATTTCATGGGATACATTTTCACTTTTGGGTGTCCTCTCTATTACGAAATTTTTCAATCCTTCCATAATCTCCTCTTTTAAACCATCCATATTAGTATTTATTGCCTCCAACTTAGCTTCCATCTCTTGTAGTTCATCTTTTGTTACCGTCTTCTTTTGTAAATCATTTATGTCCCTACGCATTTCTTCGCCTTCATCAAGGGTCCAATTAGGATTTTATGGAGGCTTATTTGGTGTAGAAGTTCCCTTTTTGGGTAGCATGTTGGCCAAGTATCACTTTTGAACCTTGATTTTGAGGTGGTTCTGCTAGACAATATTTCTTCTGCTGTATCTCCAAAGTTTCATCCTTTCTGGGTATAAAAATTTCTTTTTTGTAGTTCTCTGATATTTCTTCTCTGTAATGCCATAGGTCCGATCAAAATTGGGTGTGCCAAGTGAAATTTATGGTAACTTCCCCACAACTTGCTGATTTTTGGCCTTTCCATGAGAGCTCACTTGTATAGCATGCCCCACACAAAATAAATGATATAAAATTCTGAAACTCGTACCATAAATACTAAACCCACTATCCAATGAAACCAGTCTCACTCAATTTGGATATTCTAGGAAGAAGTTATGATTGTTTTACCTGGAACACCTTCTTGAGACCAGTCAATAGGACTAGTCAGATACCCTATCTTCCACAGGGTGTTTCTACAAATTTAAGATGACCTTGAAGTTTCACCTTTTACCACAGATACCTTACTAATTTATGTGAATAGCTGCTAGATTTTAGGGTCTGCAACATTACAAAAAATATTTTATAGCGAAAATTTCGCAATGACTCAGTTTAGGATGATTCCAGAACCCTATCTTGCACAGGTTGTATCTCCGAAAGTATAAGGCCTCATGAGCTGAAATTTTAAGCCAACGTACCTTGATCCGTCTACTAAAGATCCTCCAAGTCGTTCCTTATGAAACGTTGTAGAAAAAAAGTTATAGTGAAAATTCCAAGGTGTCTCAAATGTAGCAGCGAAACCCCAAGACCTTGAGCTCTAATACCATATGTTAAGAACCATATATCAATATAGCATAGAAAAACCTCAAAATAAGTACTCAACACCTTGAAAAAGAGAGAATCTCATATAATAAGCCTCTTCGAGGGGGAAACCTCCTTATGCCCACATAAATGTACAATTACAAAATGATTCCAAATGAAAATGTCTCCTTGGTATATACAGGAGACTAAGAGGTATAATTACAACTAATGGAATAAAGTCGACATAAATAAAATAACATTGCTAATGTAATATGCCCCAATTAAGGGGTAATGAGCCAATATTAGGGCTTAACACATCTTCAGAGTTAGAGCTACCAATCTCCTCAAAAGGTCAAAACTTCTTTGTTAGAGCGACCATGAGGATGGACATGTTGTAAGAGATATCAGAAAATTGTTCTTTCAGCTTTGAAAATCTCTCCTCCAACTCATCTTGTAGATTTTTATTATTGTACCCATTCACCATAGCTAGGGTTTTGAGACTTTATGCCAATTCTTGGATCGTGCAGTTTCCTACAAAACCCCAAAGAAAATTTCTATAATATCAATATGATCTGTAAACTACCATGGATATTCCACTGGAACAATTTGTTACAACCAATCTTACAAGTTTCTACAATCTATTATTATGCAATGTTTTACTTAAGATTCAAATTTAATGCCACTAGGTTGATGTATGAAAATATTATAATAATTGGAATTAAAATGAAATAACCTAAGAAAATAATGCACCATCCACACAATGAACACAAGATGTACCATGTGGCCAATATGGTTGCTTCAAGATCCTCTACTTCCTTTGCTCTGCTTCAATATCTCACTCCCAAATGCTTTGCTCAATTGTGGAACATTGCAATATAATAAGAATGGAACACCCTTCCTTTGTTAGCAACACAAAATTTAACATAGCTTGATAGTTGTCTAGGGTTAGGGTTAGGGTTTTTGCATGCATCAAGTCAGTTTTGGACCCTCTAGAATCTTCTTGAAAATGCACATGTGACTAGCTCCACATGTGTGAGTAATGTGAACTGACGTGGCAATTCAAGGATAATTTTAAGGATGGAAATTTATCTTAAAATGTAGAAACCTTGGTGAACCTTACTAGTCCTTAATACGCAAAGTATAAATGTTTTGGCAATATTTTTGTAAAAATATTCAAATTTCTAAAGATTTTATATAGTTTCTATATAATTTGAGCTATTTTTAAGGTAAAATAATTTTATTCTATAGAATTTGGGCAAATCACTTTTAGAAAAATGGAAATTGGCAAAAAAATTTTTGGGAAAAAACATGGAAAATTAGCCCATGGCCGATATATAGCCCCTAAAATTTTCCCTACGAGGCATCTAATTGGTTTCATGATGCTCAAAACGATAGATCAACTTGTGGGAGACATAACTTCTACATACAAACTCCAATTAAGCTTATTTTCATGTCGTTGGAAAAATATCAATGTACATAACAACTTTGAGAGGTTGCAGACATTGTTTGTAAAGTTTTGACCCAAAAAATGGTCGTTTAATGTCTTAAACAAGCTCCAAAAATTTATGGACCCCAAATCATCAAAGTGGGACCTACCCCTAAAATTAACCTTACAAGCCAATAACTCAAATATTTCCATCCAAAAAATATCAAAATATAACGAGCCATTTTGAATCCATCAAATCATCAATTATTAATTAAGCGTACACATATTATCAATTAATGTTAAAACCTTATAATAAATAGTGTTTTTTCCATTTTGTTATATTCCTTGTATACTTGTAACGAACAAATTTGTATGAAAATATTTAGTATATTAACAATGTTTTGATTTGGCGAATATGATTATAAGACCATGTGATTTGTTTGTATATGGTTGGGATAAGTTGTTTGGTAGGATGATTTTATAGATACAAATTTGATAGTGGAGAATTTACCACTCACTCAATTAATTTCCCTAAGGAGATGACTTTGGACGTTTAATGGTTGCCGAGTAATAATGAAGGATGTGTTTGATACATGTAAATACAAGTTATGTTTTTTTTTTTAATGATATAACCCATATGAATCTTTTATATTATTTCATTTTAAAATGTTAAAAGACACCTTAAGTTGAGTGTGTGGTTAAGTTGTTGAGTGTGCATATATATATTGATGAGTGTGTACATGCAAACTTTGTAACTTGATGTACATAGTGTTATCCACACCAACTTCTATCGAGATTTAAAGACACTACCCTTAACCTTTCAAAGGACACTGTCCCTTGACCTCGTATAAGATAGTACCCCTCCATGTCATAAAAAGAGTTTAGAGCCCATGATAGTCTACTTGGAGAGAAACTGACACACGATGAACACCTTGTTGTACACCAAATACCCTCGCGAGGGTCAAATCACTAAAGGCCTAGTTGTACACCAAATACCCTAGCGATGGTTAAATCACTAAAAGATACTTATGGTAAGTTGTTGATGGTCAACTATCTTAGGGGGAAAATATCGAGGATGATGATGTAGTCAATTAAGTGGGCATGATGATGCTGTTATGAGGAACATTCCTTCATACATTTGACCCTATGTGTCCCTAGGGCCCCTACGTGTCCCTAGGGCAATGGTTCTATTTGTATGTCATTGTGACAGTGGTTCGCCATAGGGTAGTGTGACAATGGAACAACCTTGATGGCTATCAATTAAGGCTGTCATCGTGCAGGGAACAAAACTCACATTACGCTGTGTGGGGTGGTAGATAAAAATGCATATATAAAAGAGGTGTTTGAAAAGGAGAGTCTCAACAAGAAGGAGCACATGCATGTGCAAAGAAGACAAAGATATTAATAACAATTAGAGGAGGTGTTAGTAATGATATCGAATTGGAGTGTGGCTGTCCATGTGGAGGTGCTGCCCAACTTCTTAACATCTCACATTATTAGCCTTTGTATGTACTCTCAACATCAAACAAGCAAAGCCCAAGTCAAATTATTGTACTTGTTGTAGGCTTCGTGTAGCCGTGGAGAGGGGTCCATTGTACAACACTGGACGTAACAATTACAATTTCAACCAAAAATGTCAAAACTGCTCAAAAGCGAAGGGCGTTGAAGATCGCTGTTACAAGAAAGATTGCGAGTTTTCCTCTTTGATCTCAGGAAACTGTGCAAATACTCACCGACGGATTTGAATCCAGAATTAGCGCCAAGACTGGAAGATCAAACCACACGTTTACCTTTCATGACATTGGAATTGCTGTTCTGCTTTAGCGCTCCTGGTCCTGCATTTTCTGTCGTCGCGATCTCTTCTTTTTCACGCAAGTATTAAATACTTTTATTTTCTGCTAATTTTGTACTTTTCCATTGTGTATACAGAGATAGTCTCGCCCAATGATCAAATTCTAAGGGTGCCTACTTATTTCAGGTAAAAGGGTATATATTTATGTATTTCATTCATAATGAAAAGTTAAAAAACATATACATTTCATTTGACAATAATAAATTAACAAGAAATTTTATTTAAAAAATATGTTAGATAAAATATTATATTTCCAATCAAATTTATACATTACCCACCACACAATTTCAATGCAAAACCACTCAACTCACCCAAAACTTTTCAAAAAACACTACTATAATACCACCATTAAAATTTAGACATAATATAACTTAAAATTTAACATAAATTAATTCCATATTCTCATACTCTAAGACCACACAGTTGCCCCCAACTATCACGAGAAAATGACTTGCATGAAGTAGACCAATAGAGTGCAAGAAAGAAAAATACATATGCATATTTGTACTATTGTGGATGTTGGTTTGCCTCCTTTTCTTTGATCGTTGCAACTTCTACATAGGAGACCCTATCATTTCTCTATGATATACACAGTAAGTAAAAACGATCCTATATCACAAAAACCCAAAACAAGAACACAAAAATTTCTTAGGGATTTAATTTCATTAAATAATGATGAATTTAAAAAATACGGAAATCCCTCCTACAAATTTCTCACTTTGTCTACTCATCTTGGAAGTGAATCCAGAGTAGTGGGTTCAACCCTTACCTTGCAGATGTTGAGCACGCCAACCTACAGGAAGATCGAGCTTCCTCAAGCTCTTGGTCCAATACTAAGACAATGTCCAATAACCAAGGCCACATTAGATATTTTGGTTCTAGGATCCTCTTGGTAGGGATTAGCGCCAAAGAAAGTCATTAGGTTGGTTTCAAAGACCCACATTTAAACCCACAACATTGCACTCATTTTAGATACCCACATTTATGAACTGGACTACCCCACCCTGGTCCCTAAGATGAACGCACTCAATTGTAAACTAAAATTTTCATATGAAGCCATTGAAATCAAACTTGACATCCTGTATAGGTAGACTCATAAGCTAGTGCATCTCCAACTCTCCTCAAAGCCTATCGCCTCTGAAAAATTGCATAGATAAAGTTCTCAAAGTTTAAATGCACTACACATAATTTAACAATATTGTGTGGCCCATCTACTGCTCAAACTCTTGAAGATGAGATCATGTGTACAAAGAGCTCTATGGACCATAGTATGTGCAATGTATTGTTATCGCTACTTGTCATTTCAACTAGACACGTCATGCAACCCGTGTCAAATGATTTAATATGCATTTACCAGTTAGTCCTTGGGAACAAATTTGGAAATAAATAACACGTAGCAACAAATTGGAGTAGGTGGTACTTAATAGACATATGAACCTGTGTGATAATATTTTTGTATCAGGCTGGCTATATTGATTGATTTCTCCCTCTATGATTGGTGGCCACTCATAATAGCTCATATACATCTTTGTGGTTGATACAGAGCTACATGTACAGAATAGTGAAGCCAATTAATCCTTAATCTCCTAAACACACGCTTCCTTATATAAGGAAAGAATGTAGACTAGGTCCATGACTCTGCATCACTCCGCCCACCACCATATCCCCAACTTCAAAACTCGAAGACGTACAGGTAATGGGTAGTTTCAACTACAACCCTTCTCATGAAATTTTAATATGCATCTTGCACCTCTTCAAAAACACTTAAAAATGGAAATTAACATTTTTTTTACGACCATATTTTTAGTGACACTTCTAGGACAGGCTCAGATCCTTTTCACGAGCTATGAAAGGCTCAATTTTAATCCCTGGTCTCCCTAGCTCAGTACCTTGAGTCACACTCTTTCTTGGAGATTATTGTGGGCATATCTTATCTTGGGATGACTTTTATTTCACCAAGGACATGTTTCCTCTCCTTTCATCCTCTCCAAACTTGAACACTTATCATCCTCCATATTTATCTTATGTTTTGCTTTCAAAATCTCTTTACAAGATTCAAGTACAATCTATCGGCCTTCCCCCGATAGTTGGACTACTCAATCACCACTATAACTTCTATTTGATGTGGTTATCTACAAGTCACTTACTATTATGTCAAAACTAAATAGTATTCGTCGACAAAACCCCATCAACTTCACAATTGGCTTGTTGATCACCTTCTTGTTGAAGACTTGCTCATCAATCATTCTTTTGTCAACGAGTGTCACAAGGGTAGAATTTTTGTTCCACTTGAGAATCTCGTGCCACTCAAGAATCCTAGTCTACACATGGTACATGCATAATTTTTCTAGTTGGGCATGACCATCAACTGCTTCTATCACTCGGACTGCACCTAACCGACATGTCTTTGTCGAGCCCAATCAACACACCTTCAACTATGTGGAATATTAGAGTGTTTGTTTCATTATACGCAACACTACATCATCACCACCCAACCATAGGAAACCTATTTTCACCTCCCTCGAGCTAAGAATGCTTGAACAACCGACCACCCAATGTGAGACCATGTTGTCATCCATCTAGGCCAACACATGATATTCCATGAAAATCATGTCCCTGCTTCATCAACCATTCACATATCTTTAATGCACTTATCAACATTGTTTCCTTCCCACAAGAAACACACACAATTCATCACATTTCCAGGTTGTGTCATCCTTCATCAAATCCTACTATGCAACACCTCGTCAGTCATCCACCACTACTAGGGAAGAAATCCTTAATCCTCCTAGCCTATGTGATAGTACACCATTCTAATTTTATTGTGGCGACCACACATGAGTCACTCACCAAGGCTACCAAATTGTATGGACTTGCCATGCATACTTAGTCATGTTTTCATATCATGTCATCTCTCATGCCATTGCCAATGGAACCTCAAGTCGGGTCCTTACAACAAAACTATTGTCGGTCATGACCCTTGTCACCGATCTTCCTTCTGGCTAATGACTCATGAACCTTGTCAATGAACTATGTATTGGATAACATATTTTCAATGAACTCCTTGTTGGCTAACACTCTGTTAGTGAACTCCTTGTCAATGATATATTTTTCGACAATTCTTCTATCAATCATTGGCCTTGTTGATGGACATTTGATCGATTACGCATCTTTTCAATGAATCTTCTATCGAAGACTAGATTATTTTGACCATTGCTTAATTAATGAGTCCTTTGTTGATGAGCTCTTCAATATTTAACCAAATTATATCCTTCTTCCTTTCAACATGAGAACACATAATGATCCATTCTAAGTCACTTAGACATTCCTTTAACCATTTAGCATGTTTTGAAACAGTTGGAAAATTGTTGCCATTAATGTCAAGGACAGGGGGAAACTATGAAGGCCAAAGAGAATCAGACCAGACAAACAAACAAAGAATCCATATTGCAAATTGAGCTAGGCATAGGAAGAAGAGAATATTTATGTTCATTAATGAGGTTCTGTGTGCAGGTAGGATGAGTGTGAACAGTCAATCCGAATCTAGATGAAATGACCTTGCAAATAGGGGGATGAGATTGAGAAAGTGAATTTTTTTGTGGCTGAGTGTTTACAATTTTTTGAAATCTGAGGGTGTAGAGGAAGCTCAAGCATGCACTGAAAGGATGAGAAACAATAAGCTTGTCAAGGGAGGTCCCCATTAACCAAACCGAAGTAAATGGCATCAATAGATTTATCCCACATTCACATGAAATATTGATTTTAATGGGTTTATATTGCAAAAGTGGTATTACAGAGTTTGAATGTGAGCGATGAGCTACAAAACCCTTAGCGAAGAGTTACTTTTTGATCGTGGGGCCTAGAATACTGGATATCGAGAGATCAAAGTGAAAGTCGAGGGCGTAGTGGTGTAGTGAGTTGTGATATTGTGATACCCCGATATCCGATATCGGGTATATCAGACCAGAGTGAAATGTTAAGCGCAAAGATTAAAGTTTTTGAGGGTCTAATAGGTCGGTAAGACGATAGGCCCAGTGGCCTGGTGGCCTGATATCGCCATATCGGATATCAAAAGAGTGGAACATCATTACAACATCGAAGTCCCGATGGGCCAGTGGTCGATGCCATGTCACTGTCATGATAGAAACCACATTATGGTGTTGGTGTGGAGGCCATGTGGAGGCCATATCATTCGCCACACCAACTCCATAATAGTATCCAAGTTAGTACGGTTTTCCACGAGGAGGCCACCTCATCTTCCACTTCATATCGAATACTGGATCAGAGCAATAGTTGTGAAGTGCAGTGCTAAGGTTCTGAGGACCCGGTGGCCCATGCCTCAGTGGTGGGGTCCACTATATCGAATATCGGACATTAGACAAATCCATGAAGTTGTGTAGTGAACTGTGATATCAAAATAACCTGATATCGAATATCGGGTATATCCGACCAAAGTGAATGCAATGTTAAAGTTTCGATAGGCCAGTGGCCCGGTAGATCCGGTGGAAGGAAGATAGTGTGACAAGGTTCGATATCAGATCGAGAATAATGGTGAAGGTGTAATGTTGAAGAGTCATTGGACCAGTGGGTCAATCTCTTGGTAGAATGGTGATGAGGCGATACACGTGATGCAAGGTGATTAGGTCCTTCAAAATGAGGTTCCGCAAAAAATGTTTCATAACTAGGTCGGGTGCAAGGGTGGTGTTAAAGTATCAAGGGACCAGTAGGTCAATGGGCCTGTGGCAATGCCACAACAACAACCATGAAGAAGCCACATTAGTTCCACGTGCCAAGTCATGTACTAGTGCTGAGTGAGCATGGTGTACAAACAAGAGACAGAGGAAGTGATGACGTTACATCCACATCAACGCCACATCATCCATCTCACATGGAAGGTTTCCATGTGGAGTTCATGTCGACATAGTGGTATATCGAATATTGGAAGATTGGAATATCATCATAGATTTAAAGGCTCGGTGGCCCAATAGGTCGGAAAGCCTAGTGGGTTGATCGCTAGGTGTCATACCAGATCAAAGTAAAGGTGTGAAGAGGCAAAGTTAAAGGCCCGGGGGGCTGCTAGCCCAGTGAGCGAAACACAAAAACCTATGTTTGGGAAAATCATGATTGTCCATTGATCAATGATAGATATTGGATCGAAGTATTGGCATGGAATTGAAGGCATGAGACTGCAATGTTGAGGACTTGGTGACCCGATGAGCCCGGTATACCCCATATACCATATTAGGGAGAAAATTTAAAGGCATATGGTTGAAGTCCCCAGGGCTCAGTATCCCGATGACTCGGTATGCCCAATGATTTTGATATCAAGAGAACCAAATTGTCAAACAAGATTGAATCCAAGACGGATTGGACAGTTGTTGAGTGATGAGATTTGTGTTGTATGTTTTGGTGGCCAGTGAGAAGATTGATGGTCAAGATCTGATCAAGGACCATATCTGATGGTGGATAAGTGATGTAGTCTATGCTATGACATGTGAATTGATTGTGTGATAACAAGAGTAATTGAGACTAGTTTTGAAGGATACTATATAGCTCAATTTCAAGGAAAAGCCAAAGAATATGAAGCCAACCCCACAAGCATGATTTTTGGCATAAGGAAACATAATTGGGAGTATGGGCTCGGTATAAGTAATGATGCCCTGATCATTATTGAATGAGAAAGTGAAGGTTGGAAGAGTATGTGAGAGTGAGAAGTGTTGAGATTGTAGAACCAAGAATGGAAGAATGCAGATGTAAGAATTGAGGATGTGAGTTGCAATGAGGCTTTGAGATTCTCAAGTGCATAAATATGAAAGAGATCAAGATGTAACTCTCTAAGGGTAGCAGGGAGGTGCAAGATCAAAGGAACGTCTAAAGACATGAATATTTTGAACAAGTGGAGAATGTTGTGACAACAAAGACAGAGCCACATATTTGTACAGGTGAAGGATTTAAGTAAGATATGATTTGGTCTTGTTGACAGTTTGAGGTGATTCGTGTCTCCAGTAGGTTGGTGCCTACATATTTCCGAGTTGGTGCTCATCTAAGGGGATTGGTCTATCCTACAGGTTGGTTCCTACAAATATTGCAGCTGTAGGTTGGTGCCTACAATCATTTCTAAGTTGGTGCTCAACTAAGGGGATTGGTGTCTCCTGCAGGTTAGTTCCTACAAATATAGCAACTGTAGGTTGGTGCCTACATGCATTGCTAAGTTGGTGCTCAAATGAGGATATTGGTGTCTCCTGCAGGTTGGTTCCTGCAAATATTGTAACTGTAGGTTGGTTCCTATTAGCACTCTATAAATTTTGTCTGGCTGATAGACAAACGACAGAGGTAATTGTTTCAACCTACTTTAGATATGAAGCACTAGCCTGCTCAACACAGAGAGGGATCTCTCATGTCACTTGATATTTCTTTCGAAATCGGTGGCTATATTTGGTTTTTTTGGGGGGTTTTTAATAAAGTTGCTGGCAAGGAGGGGGAGGAACACTCAACGCTATGGAGTCAAAATTCTGAAAGTGAATCAAAATAATGACCAGTCGATAGAATTCTCCAGAGGATAAGGCTAAATGAGGAAATGGATCTGACTTATATTTGAATTTAAGTAGAGTGTAGGACGAAAGGGAAAACAGATAACTGCATCATAGCATTACTGAAATGAATTCTGAATTTGTTAAGAAGAAATACACATAGTTTAATATGTTTAAGACAAGAGCACCATAAGATGAATTCTGGGCCTTTAACTATCCAATTTAAACAAAATAAAGTGTAAATGGAATAAAAGATCACATGAAATACATACTATGAAGGACGACAAAACTCATATCACCACCATTAGAATCTTTTCATAGCGACTTCAAAAGATTCTGCATATATATTCAATTCATCTTCAGAAAATTACAATAGAGTTTGAAACAACCAAAAGGTGCTCTTGCACTTCTGCCAACATTAATTCAATCAAATGCCCCGACATTTATACAATTCAATTACAATGGTTGAAACTGAAATGTTTTAGCTTCTAAAACTAATTATAGTAATTTCAACTCACAGTCTTGGTATATGAACTGATTTACAATGATTACTCAAAAGACGTTTCAAAACTAGGAACAGATTCCTCTGACTGCTCAGCTTCCTTTACGACATATGGTTTGTCCTGATCTTCTGTCGAACTTGATGGTTTGGTGACACCTGGGGGTCACTTACTGGTCCCGGGAAAATTGCATTTCGTCTTGCCCAATCGCACAATTTCCTTCCATTGCGAGTCAGAAGGAATCTCGTAGTCCATCATCTCCCTAATTAAAAACTCTAGATCAATGCACATGGCGTAGGACATAATCAACAGGCCAATCTTCACTGTTTTAAATTGATTCAAAATTTCAAAGTCTGTGGCCAAATACTCTACCAGACTCGGGCCTTTCAGACTTTCCTCCATAGCTTCAAATTTGGAATGATCCATCCTACACCGAATGAAGAGAGAAATGTAGTCTTCTTGACTTTATAATGAATCTTTTCCATCCCAAAATGGTGGGAGGCCCTTAACAAACAATTGTTCAAACGTGTCTTTAAACTCGTGTATACTGTCCTCCATTTGCATAGCTTTGTTCTAAACCGATTTGAGAAATTTGTGCTTGGCGATGATTCTCCTATCCCAGATGATCAACGCAGTTCTGTCTTTTACCTCAATAGTTTGAAGATCAACAATGGGCACATAATTCAGAAAATCAATAGCATTTTGGGCCCATTCCGAAGGTTTCTCGGCTAATGTTTCATTAACAACAATACACCTGCTTCGGGCCGTGGTAGCCACGTTGTCTTTGTCATTTATAAAATTCAGATAAACCCTGAACTTAGCAACCTCTGCAGCAATAGCATCCCAAATCACATGTTTATCTCCTTGTAACAATGTTTTACCTTTTAACCTCATCCTCATCTTTCTTACTCTCTCTTGCAAATCTTGATTTTCCCTTTGGAGTGGAGCCATCTTTTCATCTTTTATTTTCATCTCTTTTTTCATCTTTTCCAAGGCCTCCTTAAGGATTTTGATTTCTCCTTTTTGTAAGCTCACTTAGGACATGGATTGAACCAATCCATCAGTGCTCAATCTAGCTTCTGTATTAGTAGGTACAATGACAACTATATCTAATGTTGCTACTTGTCCTTGTAACCAATTCTCTTTCTCCTTTTCCAGCTGCAACACTTTAGCCTTTTAATTTAGTGCTTCTTGTCTGAATGTTTCCTTCTCGCTCTAGAGAATCTAGCTCTATTGCCTATGGATGTTCAGTAGGGGACATCTTTAGCTTCTTCTTCAGACCTTGTATTATCTTGTCCTTCTCACCTAAATAAGCCTTTACTCCTTGAGGGCCTTCAAACTCCAATATTTTGACCTGTGTCTGCCAGGCTTTGCTAGATGCTTTCTCTTGTTTCAATTGTCCATCTAGTTTGAGTGCATGTGTTTTCAATCTTGAAAATTTAAGACTTAAACTTAGGTAGTCCGAGTATAGCATGTCACTAACATTTCTATGGAAATTTATTTTTTTGGGGGCACCAATATTCTCATAGTGCATCTTGATTTCAGACACTTTATCATCATCTACTATTGCTATATTAAGCATCTTTCTTTCCACATCTCTAACTGAGAACATGGACGTCTTGTGTTGGGAGATTTTCTCTACTTCGGGCAACAGGTCTCTTATCTCACTATTGGCCATAATTCCTTTTACAACATACTGGTTCATCAAGTCTTCTTTGGATTGATATATTGCCCCAGGTGTCTTGCTAAATATGTGTTTCTTGCTGCTGAAAACCCTTTTGATTCTTTCACTTTGTGGCACGCTTCCTGTACCGTCTTCTTCGTTATTGGTTGTACCTTCCACCATCTCCATGCTCATTTTCTCTTTAGGTTCTTCTTCTTCTAGGTCAACCACTTGAGAGGGTGGTGTAATTTTCATCTTATTGGGAATATCTTGCAGACTACCGGCACCCAGGGCCTCTGAACTGTTCCTCTTATTATAAGCACTCATATTTGGGGATTTAACAATCAATCTTGGAGAATCTTTCTGTGTATGGATCTGCTAAGGGGCAGACTCTATTGGTTTTATCCGATCATGCTGCAAACTGACCTCCATATCTGTACATGTTTCCAGATTAGCCAGTTTATCAAATCCTTCAACATGCTTGTGCTCATAGGGGCCTAATTTTCTCATCATCCTTCTCTTTGATATGATATGATGTGGGTCATATTTCCTTCCTTGTAATTGTGTAAACCCAAATTCATTGAATTTGGCTTGGATCTGAGGTAAACATGATTTTTTTTTACCACAAAGAGTCCTACCATGAAATGAAATTTTAAGTTAGATGCCTTGTGTGCTTTCAGAAAGTGCTTTGTTTCTGAAATGATCCTTTTTCTGATGAACTCTAAAGACAAAATTATGGGAGTCAAAAAGATTGGTAAAAGATAAGGTCCTTCTTGAAAGCCATACACCCATATCAGAGTAGATTGTATGAACAACATCCAATCTCCTACTCTGCTCTCTGGATTTGGTTGTAAAAAACTTTTCATTTCTTCCAGAACCCTTGGCAAGTCTGAGCCGAAGATAAGACTGTACACCCTGGACATGATCTTACTAATGAAAATAAGCATGGTGATCCTTTTACATTCAATTGAGATGAAAGCAGTTTCAGGGAATTCGGTCTTGTTTGATTCCAGGAACATCCTCAGCAGGTGCGTGTAGTATCTGAAGTGTCTCAATGAACTAAAATTGACTAGCTGTCGATGCATATTATCAACGATGAATCTATCAAAACTAATACAAACCAACTGATGAGAATCTGACACAAAAAAGGTTAACAGGAAACCTAACATGACTTCTACTATGCACTTTTCATTATCTAACCCTAAAATTTGGCTAAGCAGCGAACAAGCCCATTGGACCTCAATGATCATAACGCTCACATTGATAGGTAAAGACAAACTTTATGAATGGTGTTCATGTTTGACAATTGTTTGCAGAAACAAGGTTTTTACTTCTGAAAGGAATTCTCTGTAAACTGTGATCATCTTCTCTTCATTGAAGGGCTCTGACACTATGGAGGAGGACTCTGATACATTGAGGGTATGTCGAAGTGACAGGCTGTCTATTTCACATAAAACCTCTGACCCTAATTTATTCAAAATAACTCTTTCTTCCTGTGAATATTTTTCTGCACACCAGCTTATGAACTCAGGGAAAGGAAAGACTACTTCTACGACATAAGGGGTAATGGAGGCTTGAGCCGTTCCAAGGAAAGGGATCCACTTCCTAGCATTGTCTAACAAATTCAATCTGAACACATAAATAGGCGAGACTGTTATCTCTATGTCGAAAACATCAAAGTCCCTATCAATTAGGGATTCTTCTCTAGAGGCAATGTCTTGTTCATTCACGGATAAAATGACAGGATTAGCGTCCATTGTGAAAAATACTTGTTAAGCGGTGAAGAAAACATGAATCGGATCCAACTTTGAGCTTGATTTTTGAATGGATGGTTTGCGCCAAATTTTGAACATTTGAATGTTTCAAAGTATCATAAAATAATGTTGGGGATCCTCCTTTTATATGTGCCTATCGACATCAGGGATTGGAGAAAACGGTTTTAGGTAGACCGCTTTTCTCCCCGATGTACCTCTAGAGGCGCTACGCATCCATGAACGAAACCATGGCATTTTTTCCTGGCTCGCCTTCAAATGATTAATCCTTGTGCTACTTCAATCGTTGATATGAGTGTCAGCCGTTGATCTGGACCGCTTTAAGATCTATGGTCCACCATGCCCCAACAACTTTAGATATCGGGGATTGGAGAAAGAAGTTTTAGGTAGACCACTTTTTTCCCCGATGTACCTCTAGAGCCGCCACGCGTCCACGAACGAAACCATGGTATTTTCCCTCAGCCCGCCTTCGAATAATTATCTTCCGCTCTACTTCACTTTCCGATATGTTCCTTAGCCATTGATATGGGCTACCTCATATCGACGATCCACTGAATCCTTCCTTTCGTGCCTCCTCTATATTTGTCCACATGCTGTCATATAAGAACTTATCCTCCAAACTATCATACTTCCATAGCAATGTGGATTTTCGCTAAATCTCTGAAACTTGGACCCTAATCTTAAAATTGTTATGATGATAACATAGGATCCAACTGGGGATGCTATCCTCCCTATGAGGTAGCAAAGAACTGAAGACCAAGTGTCTACCCATTGGGTTGTGGTCTATTGGTGTGATATGAATCTGCTGATCTTTAATAAAAAAACTTAAAATCTTCCCAGCATATCTCAGGGCCTTCACCTCGGGCTTCAACTATGCTGCTTTTATTCCAACTTTTCATGTGTAAAGAAAAAAACAAAAAGTTTATATACAATGAATGGTAGGGTGATGATTTTTTAAACAATGTAATGCTTGAGGAACTTGGCATTCACAGGCCCTCCTCCAATGATTTCTCCATTACTTTCCTATAACAAATAGGCGTTGCTCCCATGGAAAGATGTGATTTTAAATGGACCCAGCCATAGGTTATCAAATTTCCCATGTTTTCCCTTATATTCGTTTCTGGCATCCCATTTTAGTACCCAGTCTCCTGGTTCGAATTCATCCACCTTGGTATGTCTGTCGAAAGCCTCTTTGATATTGTCTTGGCATAATTGGGTGTTATGAAAGACTTTTTCTCTGGTTTGTTATATGCTGAAGAGCTCATCATCTCTTCTCCTACTAGCATATGTTTCCGCCTCTTTCTCCTGTAACAACTTCATTACCAACAATCCTGATGCAATAGGGAAAATAGCTTATGTACCATAAAAGATATGGAAAGGAGATATGGAAATAGATATCTTTGGGGATATCCTGTCAGCCCACAATGTGTGGATGAGATTTTTGTGCCATGCCTTTTTATTCTCTTGCAACAATTTTTTGATGATTCTGACCAAGATTTTATTCAAAGACTCAGCCAACCCATTCCCTTGAGAGTAATATGACGTGGAATGACCAATGGTGATGTTTTAATCACTGCAGAATTTCTCCAATTTCTTAGACTTGAAAGTTGTTTCATTGTTTGTTATAATTTTGATCGGACATCTGAATCTGGATAGAATATTATCTTCTAAGAATTGAATGATGACATCATCTATAGCCTGCCTAGTGGGGATTGCCTCAATCCACTTAGTAAAATAATCGATCGCTGTCAGGATCCATTTGTGTTGGGTAGAGGATTGTGGATGGATTTCCCCTATAAAATCAAGGCCCCACTATCTGAAAGGAGATTCCACTGAAATGGGTTTCAAAGGTAGGGCCTGCAATTTTCCTTTCCCATAAAAAATTGACATTCATGGCACTTTGAGACTTCTTTATAAACATCAAGAAAGATTCTAGGCCAATAAAATCCATCCCTCAGAATTTTGTGCATGGTTGTCTTCCTATAATGATGACCTCCACAGTCACCTTTATGGAATTCTCTGATGGTTTTCTCTGCTTCTTCCGATATTAAACAACTCAATAAAATCCCCCTTGGATCTTTCCAATATAGTAATTCATTTAGTATACAAAATTTTGCTGCCTTCAATTCCAAGAATTTGACCTTTGTCTTACTAAATTTAGGAGGATCCTGCAAATTATTCAACACAAAGATGATATATGCATACCATGCAGAGTCAATAAATTTCTGGGATAATGGTGGAGTCGTCTTTTCTTCTTCTATAACTTTTGACATGTTTGCTGTGAAATTTACTCCTAAAAGTTCACAATTTTTCTATGCCATCAACCTTGACAGCCCTTGTCCTTTGATCTTCGTGGGCTTGATTTCAAGATCATATTCTAATAGCACCGCAATCCATTTTCCCCTCTTTTCTTCAGGATCGGGCTGTGTCAAGATGTCTTACACTGAGCTGTTGGGAACATAAGCAGTGGTATGTGAATGTAGGATGTAAACCCTAAATTCTTTCAATGCCTTGACTAAAGCATACGCTTGCTTGTCCATTGTGTCATATTTCAAAGGAGCATCTCTTAATGTCTTATTGTAGTATGTTATGTGCTTCTCAAAATTCTGGTCATCTTTCTGGAGTAGCACACCTGCAATTGTGTGTTATGAGGCAAAAGAGAATAGTATGAAGTCTTTCTCAAAATTGGGACTAGCTAGTACAGGAGCCTTTGTCAATGCCACCTTGATGTCTTCAAAATATTTTCTAGCCTCAAGGATCCACTTTATTTCATTTCCCTTCTTTAGCATATTGGTAATATGTTTTATGATTTCATCCAAATTAGGAATGAATCTCCTTAGGAACTTCACTTTTCTCAGGAAGGATTGTACTTCCTTTTTTCTTGCGGGTATGCCAATTTTTAAGATCCCCTCAACTCTGTTGGGGTCTACCTTTATCCCTTCCTTTGAAATAATGTGTCCCAACAACTTTCCTTCTTCCATGGAAAAAAATGACTTCTTAGGATTCAATGAGATCCCAAACTTTCTGCAGTTTTGTTATGCCCTTCTGAGATGTTTGATGTGTTCTTCATATGAGGCAGAATACATAGTAATGTCATCAAGGTATTTAACAATAAATTTGTCTTTTTCATCAGCAAAAGATATGCCCATATCTCTCTAAAACATTTCCCATGCATTCATAAGTCCAAATGGCATTTTGGCGTACATGAATGTTCCCCATGGTGTGGTGAACATCGTCTTTTCTTGATTTTAAAGATGTACCATGATCTGGTTGTATCCTGAGAAACCATATAACATTGACATTTTCTGAGAGCCCACCACCTTCTGTAAAATATGATCCATCTTGGGCAATGGGTAGTTTTCCTTAAGCGATACCTTATTCAGGTTCCTGAAATCCACACACAACCTAATTTCCCCACTCTTTTTTCTAACTGGCACCAGGTTGGCCACCCATATGGAAAACCTCAGGGACACTATGATTTTTACTTCAAATAGTTTCTTTACTTCTTTTTCTATCAATGGTAACAACAAAGGGTTTATTCTTCTTAATTTTTGTTTGAACATCTTGTGATCTTGTTTGATTGGGATAACATGCTAGATTATATTGGTATCATAAAAGTTCAGCTCATCATAGCTC
>ML802349.1:317886-334288 GCA_009831015.1 Picea engelmannii
GCAAGACTTCTGAGGTAAATTTCGTTCAATCTACCCCCACCGGTAAAAACAAATCCAGAAAGGGAAAGGGTAAGAATAAGGGGGACAAAAATAATTCATAGGCAGAAAGAACCAAAACCCCACTTGTTGAAGATAGGGATAAGCGCAAACCCCGATACCCTTGTCTTATTTGTGGTGATGATCACTACAATAAGGATTGTCCACGATGAGCCGATGTTACTAAGTTCCTTCAAGGGACCCCGAAACCACCCACTCCGACCGTTTTGTCACAAACCTTCCCTTCTCAACAACAGGCCCAATTGGTCATTCACGACCAACCCTCCCCCTCCAATACTTCCTATGTCTTAATGTGTACAGGAGATTCAAATAAAAATGACATCGCCCTTACCACTCGAGCCAAAGATTATTCCTCCTCTAAAGAGAAGGTTGATGCTATACCTCCTTCATTGGTCCAACCATCTCCCACGACTCCACCTACCAACGGTCCTCTTCATCTCGAATGACTGAGCCTCGACACAGTTCTTCGCCCTCCTCCAAAAGGCATCGTTCAAAAATCGTCTTTTAATCCTCATGCCTGTGCTACCCAGAACTACAGTATTGTTGAATATCTGGCCCAAGCACCATCCGCGATGTCAGCCCTCGAAGTCCTTCAAAGTTGTCCTACACAATGGAAGGCACTGTTGAAAGCTATCGGTGGAATCGACCCCATGGATACAAATTTAATAATTTTTGACTTGGAAGATCACATTCCAAGGTTACCCCCTCAACTCGCATTCCAAATACAAGTTATTGTCTCCGAAAAAAACATTTGTAGAACCGTTATCGACGAGAGTGCCTCGATGTGTGTCATGTCTATTACCTACTGGAAAGCCATCGACTCTCCCTCTTTGACTGAATACCACAACACACTCAAATCCTTTAATGCCTCTGGTTTTAAGCCTTACGATGTCCTCCCTTCATTGCCAATCACATTAGAAGGAAAAACGGTCCAATTTGAAGTGGAAGTTTTTGACGGTCCTCTCGATTACAACCTCCTACTTGGCCGTAGCTGGATTGATTCCATGCGGATAGTTGTGTCGACTCTTTTTTGTGTTGTACATTTCCCACATCAAGGAAAGGTAATTACCGTTGACCAATTAGCCTTCTTTAACTCAGATGCGCATACTAGCAATGTACCGTTCATTTCCAAACCCCCCCGGATACGAGAATGTCGGTGTGGGTCTTCTTAAAGACTCCTCGTTAATGGGTACCTTCCCCATCCCCCCACCCGATGTTCCACATCCATCTGTCACTTCAATTAACATGATCTCCACCTCTATTCACGGAACCCTTGCATCTCACGACCCATGGATGGTACCCGACCCCGATGATCATCTTCGTGACGACAACAAAATGCCTTTGAGTCTGGTCGAATCTGCCTATCATGCCATTCAATCGACAACCCCTTCTACCCCCTCTCTTGGTGATTTGTCTCTAGATCCTTTTCGCATCATTTTTCCCACAGATGAGATGATTATGTCTATTATGGAATACACCCCATGGGATGATGGACATCATCGTTCCATCCTCTTCCTAGAACAACACACCATCGAGAGCTACCAACAGATCTCAACCCCGTCAACCGTTGTCGTCATTTCCACTGTTCCCGAGTCTACACACGATGTGTTTTTTGAAGGGAAATTAAGCAATATCTCACCCACCATTCCCCTCGACATATCTATAAAACCTGGAATTGTCGAAAATGTGCATATCGGAGCTTCGTGTTTCCCTGACGAACGCGTCACCTTCCAGTCACTTTTCAAATAATTTTGTGACGTCTTCACCCAGAGCTATGAAGAAATGTCGGGTATTGACCCCAACATTGTGATACATGAGATCAAGACATACCCAAATGATAAACCTGTCCGACAACACCTTCATCCAGTCCACCCACGCAAAGCGGTCGCTATCAAGCTTGAAGTCGAGAAAATTCTCAAAGCTGTCTTTATTTACCCGGTGGCTCTCATTCACTGGGTTTACAATCTTGTCTAAATCGACAAAAAACAAGGCACAATCCGAGTGTGTGTTGATTATAGGGATATCAACAAATCATGTCCTAAAGACGACGTTTCTGCCCCCTTCGTCGATGAGATTGTCGACGATTGTTCCGGAAGTGAAATATTCTCTCTGATGGATGGTTTCTCCAGATATAATCAAATCAATATTGTTCCCGAGGAGCAAAACAAAATTACTTTTATTTGTCCTTGGGGAAATTTTGCTTATCGGAAACTTCCTTTCGGCCTAAAAACCGCTGGCGCAACTTTCCAGCACGCTATGTCTTATGCCTTCCATGATATCAAGCACATCGTGCAGCCATATCTTGATGACTTAACTGCTCATTCCATGCACCGGGTTGATCATCCAATACACCTCCGAGCCATTTTCCTCCGATGTCGGTTTTACCATATACGCTTGAATCCTCACAAATGCGTTTTCTGCGTAGAATCCGACCAACTTCTAGGATTTATTTTTTCACGTCAAGGGATCTAGGTAGATCCTTTGAAGGTCGAGGCAATTCTCAATATCCCTCCTCCCTCTTCGCTTCGCCAGTTACAAAGTTTGCAAGGAAAAGCAAACTTTCTTCATCGTTTCATCCTGAACTATGTCAAGATAACTCTTGGATTTACGCGACTACTGAAAAAGGGGTCCGATTTCATATGGGATACCATTGCAAACAAAGATTTTGAAGCTCTGAAACTATCCCTGACACGTGCTCCACTTCTCTTCCCCCCTGATTACAGTCACGATTACTTCCTCTACCTCACAACCTCGGATTACACCATCGCTATGGTTCTCGTCCAAGAGTATTATTCTCATGACGAACATGTCATCTATTACTTGAGTCAAAGTCTAACGCCTACCAAAACCAAGTATTTACATGTCAAAAAACTGGCCTTGGAAACCATCCAAGCAGTTCAACGTTTCCGACATTATATCCTCTCTCGCAAGACTACAGTAATTTCTAACTACAACCCTATGCAACACATTCTCACACGTCAACTGCTAGGGGGAAAATACTCCAAATGGATCGTGATACTCCAGGAGTTTGACTTGGAATTCGAATGCGCTAAGTCTAAGAAATCCTTAGTGTTTGTCGAGTTGATATGCGACTTTACTTACTTTGAGATGGAAAAGGTAGCAGCCAATTCATTACCTGTTGAATCCCTTTTCCTGATTAGTTATGATGATCTTTTGTACGGAGATATCATCATATATCTCCAAACCCAGACTTTCCATCCCAATTTGTTTAGTACTGACCACTGTCGAATATGCTACCAAGCCCGTCAGTATATTATCCTCGGTGATACTCTTTAACGCCGTGGGATTGACTCAATTTTTCGACGCTGCCTCACATTTGACGAGGCCAAGAAAGCCCTAAATGACCACCATTCTAGAGCCTATGGTGGTCACATGTCTGGGTATGCCACTACCTAGAAAATCTTGTGAGCTGGGTATTTTTGGCCCTCTCTTTTTAACGATTGTATAGTTGCCATCCAAAAATGTCACGCTTGCCAGACCTACAACCATAAAATATGATCACATCCCGCTCCTAGTCACCCTATGGTCTCCGTCGGTCCTTTTGCGAAATGGTGTATCAATTTCATGACATGTCACCCTCACTCGGCCGGGGGGCATGGATACATTATTGTAGCTGTAGACTATTTTACGAAATGGGCCGAGGTGATGCCGACATTTGACAATACCGGGAAGACCGCAACATTATTCATATTCAATCACATCATAGCTCGTTTTGGTGTTCCTCAAGCTATTGTGACCGATAACAGTAGCCACTTTAGAAACTTCATGATGTACGAACTCACTGAAAAGTTGGGTCTTCACCATGAAAACTCAACGCCCTATTACCCACAAGCCAACGACCAAGTCGAAGAAATTAACAAAGTCCTCATAACCATGCTTCAACGAATGATAGGGATTCACAAAATGAGTTGGCACACGATGTTGTTTTCAACATTTTGGGCTTACCGGACGTCCGTTAAGTCTGCTACCGGGTTTACACCATTTCGGTTAGTCTATGGTCTAGAAGCCATCCTGCCAATTGAATGTGAGATACCCTCCCTAAAACTATCCATCGAACTCCTACCAAACACTTCTTCCAAAGAAGAACGTCTATTGTATCTCATGCAATTAGATGAAACTTGACGCGATGCTACCCTAGTCATCGAAGCCCAGAAGAAACGTTTCAAGGCCCAATACGACAAACATGTCAAGCCTCGCATTTTGTTCGAAGGAGATCTGGTTCTCCTTTACGAACAAGATAGGGATATGGTAGGAGATGGAAAATTCAAAGCCATCTGGCGAGGTCCTCACATCGTTAGACGAGTTCTAGAGAAAGGAGTGTACAAGTTAGTAGATTACAACGGTATCCCTTTGAGTGAACCTAGAAATGGGTTGTACTTAAAGAAATATTATGCCTAAGATCAACTGTGCATGAGTACTTGTATTTTATTGTATCATACTTCTTGTGTGTTACTATAGTATGCTTTTTCATTATCTAGTCTCTGCCCTTATGTTATGTTGTGTTTGGTTTCCATATGTCGGAGTCTTCGCTACCCCACATTGGCTTCGTTGATGGAGATAGTCGTAGTACTCAGAACCTTGCTTCTGCTTCTTGGGCAATTTACACCCCTACAAACAAACTTATCACTCTACGAGGTGTGTGTCTCGGCCGTGCGACCAACAATATTGCAGAGTATAACGTTGTTATCGAATTATTGATTGATGTTATCTTGCTCGGTATCTGTCACTTGGTTGTACGATTCGATTCACAACTAGTAGTACTATAGTTAATTAATGTCTATGCTATTTGAATTCCTACTTTATTATGGGTATATTTACGAATTCGCCTCTTGGAACGTTATTTTGATTATATTGAGTATCAACATATTCCTAGATGTCTAAATACATTAACTGATGCATTAGCTAACTATGTATTAGACAGGCATTTGGGCCATTTATAAACCAATCACATCACATGTATCACATCAAACAAGATAAGCCGATAGAATCCATATATATGTATATAACGATCAAAAGTTTGTTACAAAAAGTTCTATCCAAGGACCAAAATTTCAAAATACGAAGCTCGTAGCTTCTACAAAGTAACGTCATGGGTAAAACTCGTGATAACACATGACTGCTCGGGAAACCCTACAAAGTAGTCGACCAATAGACTCTGACACACCCACAGTATGGTGTTGATAACACCGAGGGACTTCTCTGATAGTCATGTCTGGAATGTCAACAGTCAACCCTTCCAAGTTTTGCTCCACCGCCTCATAGTCTTCAACATCCCATTGCAACACTGGATCCACCTCTCCTCGTCGCTGAATAGGAGATGCACCTGGAGGTCGCTATGGCCCCACATCTGTGTCATTCAAAAGAGATTTTTGATCAGTTCTTGGGAAAACATAAAAACATTTGCATATGATAAAAAATACAAAAACATTTAAAAGAAAAAAATGTGTACTTCTTACCTAGGTCACCCCACTAAGCATCCTCAGGTAGGGCTAAATCCGGATCCCCTCGAAAATCCAATCCGACATAGGCATAGTCATCAACCATCAACATCTGTGGCTGCAACCAGTCAAAGAAAAAATCATTGTATTTGATGATAGGCCCAACTACATCTCGGGCCATGAGGTTGCACCACCTCAACATCCTCAGATCCTATGGGGCTGGTAAACCCCACTCAACCTGTAATATCAGCAAGGGAACCCTCTCAAGAAAGAAGGACACCAAAAGTGATCCGTACCCGAATTGCTTCAGGTCACCTTTCCTGCATTTTGTCAATTGCCTCTTTATGCTACAAAGTATTGCGTCTGACTAGTTAAAGACCCAAGGCTCAGTACACTCTATGGTGTACTAACAATATCTCTGGAGATCCATGTGTGGAGCAACGCTCCCATCCATACGAGCAATGGTGAACAAGATGGTGCGAAGGGTCAAATCCTGGACCCCCCAAATGGCCACCATTCCTTTGCTTCTTTCCGCCTCTGGAACACAGTACTGACAACAATACTCACTCATAGGCAGCCCACCACCTTGACTACCGGTCAAGCTAGTGTGGTACCCATGCCATGAAAGTCCTGTTAGGAAGTAAACATCCTCGATATCCAAGGACAATGTGTGGACCCCCACGTAGAATACTTGTTGGTCCACATCCCACATATAAACAAGGTACTCGAACAACCTGACTTGGGCCGTCATGCCCGGGATCCGAAAGAATTTCAAGAGACCACAGTCTCAGAGAGAAGGAACGGTGCCCGGGTCATTCCCAACAATAGAATCATCTTCTTCATGCTCTCTTTCGCGCCACTCCAACATCATGATGGTCAAATGCCTGCACAAGAACCATAAGAAGAGAGTCAACAACTCATTTCAAGCCTTGGCATATTTTTCATTGAGAAAAAATCAAAGTGAATTTTCATTTTGTGGCCCTTGTAGGTGCCCCTTTAGCACAATGCGAGGTTCTTGCAAGTGACTTTGGGGCCACATGCGAGAATCATGCATTCTCACAGGTCCCGTATGGCTAACCTGCGAGAACGCCTGGGCGCAAGTTTTGGCCCTAAAACAAACTCAAAACCTTGAAATTTGCTAATGAAAACAAAAAATTGAACCATGAAAAGGTAGAAGACAGGGAGTGTACCTCGCTGATGGAGACAGTTCACCAAATGGTTGCTTGTACCTTCTGCAATCGAGCACTGAAATTCAAGGGCAAAAGAGGGGTTTTGGGCAAAATTCTTGGCAAAATCACAATGACTATGGTAAAATCCCTTTTACCCACTTATATTTACTTTTTACCAGTTTTGTTGATTTTTATATTGTTTTATTCATCAAATCTAATGCCTAATAGCCCTATGAGTGCGACATTTTGCAAATATAATGACTTTGAAGTCCACACGAAGGAGTACAAATATTTTCTCTTTTTCATCGCATGCTTAATTGTTTTTTATGGTTTTTAGACAAAACCTCGAGCTTGGTATTTGTTCATTCTCACACTCAAAAATACATGAGAACGTAATCGAGCACACTTTTATCACTTTTTCAGGCTCATAAAGGTTATATGAAAAAGGAACCCCCTGGAGTTCTCTTTCAACGTTTTTTCAGACTCTCTAAACATGAAAAGATTGCCGAGCGACCTTGTTCTTTTCACGCTCGTTAAAGTATTTGAAGAAAAAGTCTGTTGGGTGATAATTTATCTCTTTTTCGGTCTCATCAGACTACTTTATGAAAAAGGAACTGAGAGAGTTCTCTTTTGAGTATTTTTCCAGACTCTATAATCATGAAAAACCTTCGAGTTTTCTATCTTTGGACTCGTTAAACAAACATCAAAAGACCCGTAATGGGATCGAACCACTCCTTCCTAGGGTTCGTTAAACATACTCCAAGGGACTCGTCCGAAGGATGAACTTACATCAACAAGCATATGTTATCCTCCTCAAGCTTGCGTAAAAATAAAGAGGTACTCGCCAGAAATGGTGGGGGAAAATTTGGGGAAGGGATGTGTTTTCATTTTCATATTATTGGCAGTAAGTGTCGCTCTTGAACATGACACCCCCTATTCATTATTGGAAGCCAGTTTGGGAAATCCATTTGTCTCTCATTCGACTTGCTACAAGGTAATATCCTGAGTTGTCTCTGAGTCAGTGCTGCCAAATCCCTGGTCATGTCATTCATATGTTCAAGAGAATTTCATCTGAAACCTCTATTGAGTCGGCCATTTGTAGTTGTCCATTATTACCAAGTCGGCCTTCCTTGTGTCCATTTTCATCTATATTCATGCTCTATTTCACCTTCAAAATCTATTACTCATTTCATGTCATTGATGGGGGATACATCAAGGCCCTCCTGTGACGAGTCTTGTTTCGTCGACTCCAACTCATTATCCGAAAACAAGACTTAGAAATTACTTGGTACCTTGGAACTTGCATGCCTCAATGGTAGGTTCTCTCACTTTCGACAGTGGGTTTTCATTATTGACCCCTGATCGAGAGATTCCATTGAATGTTCGACCTCAGCTCATTTATTCACATTCATTGGATTGTACTAGTGTACCTTGGGAGTCATTGAAATTAATGGTGATTTCCCTCGCACTTGTTAACGGTTTCATCAATGAACGGTAATCAAGTGGTTTCTACCATATTCGACTTCGACACGTGTAATCACATGGTTAGATTCATACTTTTAGGTGATGGGATTGAAGACCCTGGGTTTCATATTTTTGATCCATGCTGTGATGGGGTATGTATGATTTGCATCGACACATAGATCCACTTTGTATGTCTTGTGGCTATGGCGTCCTAATTTGAGTCTTCTCGCATAGATCCATAGTGTATTCCTGGTGGCTATGCAGTATATTTGACAACATGAATCCATGGTGTATGATTGGTGGCCATGACCCACGTTCATGATGTCATTCGTTTGTGATCTGAGTATGGGAATGCCTACCTCAGAACTGGTACTATATTTTGTAGATTCTTGGTTGTTTGCATGTTTCCGATTAGGTGCACTCCTGGTTTCCGACACACACACAAAGTTTACAAAGTATTTCAGTTGTCATTGATTCCGGCCTCATACTTTGGGGGGCATCTGTTACAGATGATTTTGGTCACTCTGGTGATGTATTAACAATGGTGTATTCAAGCTCCCAACAAGGACTTTTTGCCTGAGAAAAGTGGCCCTTGTCTCCTTCCAGAAAACATATTTTCAAAGTGAGTTCACAGGATGCATATGACCTAGGGTGCGAGAATCCCTCATTCTCACAGGCCACCTACACCTAGGGTGTGAACTTCTCGCAGTTTTCTCCATACATAGGGTGCAAACCTATTTTCAAGCTTGGAAAAGAGAAGAGGTCTCGGGGGTTCTAGAAGGGAATCTTATAGAAAATGAGTTGGCATTCGTATGGTTTTCATTTTATTGACTTCTCATATTTGATGGGATCAACCTCATCCATGTAACCATCTCTCCTTCTCCTATATATTGAAAGGTTTCTCATGGAAAAGGTTAAGCAAGATTGAATGGAGAATTGGTGAAAGAATTGTGTGAAGAACCCTGCTTAGACAGAGGCTTGAAGGCTCTAGTTGGTCTATCAAGAGGAATTGGATCTTCTTCATGCAAGTACGGAGCAAGTGTGTGTGTTGGAACCAAGGGTCACTGAAAGTAAGCTTGCGACATCAAGGCGATCAGGTTGTATCTTCTACTTTCAATTAATATGATACAACGACGTGTCCCTTTCCCATAAAGTTACTCTTACTTTATTGTGTAATTCCTTGATCATATGCATAAGTTGACATTGAATACATTTTTCTATCTTCACTTTGGTTGTTTTTTTTGTCTTGGACTTGACCTCACGAGAGCACCGGAGTGAAGCGAGAGCAACAGATACCTAAGGAAGTGATATAAAGGTATGTCACTTATTCCTCCTTATTAGCAGATTCAATGATCACAACTTAGGGAAAGAGTCATGTCATGTCCTATTTTGTTCTAGATCCAGGTGGATCTAGGGAGATCTATTAGTGTCCGCACCTACCGATTAGTCCGATAACAAGGGTTCCTTTTAGTTTTTATCCCATTAACTGGACAACAACATACCAAATTTTGGAGGGATATCAGCGACCACTATGTCCATCACCATATTCTTAGCTTGGATTTGTGCTAAAGAAACCAACATGTCTTTGATCATGCCAAGGCATTTCACCTTTCTTGAATCGAAGGAGAAAAATTACTTATAAGGTCTTGTGACATCAAGACCTAATTGGTCCATGACCACTTTGGGCATCAGGTTGTGAGATGCCCCAGAATCCAGCATAGCATTGTGCAGAATCATGTCATGGATTTTCAAGATGACATAAAAATGAGGGACTTCTTCATTTTCCTTGCTTTCTTCTACTCTTGGCCCAAATAGGATGGTTGGGTAATCATCTTGTATGTTCAGGGTATCAGAAGTTTGTCCAATCTTGAGCATCTGGATGATCTGATTTCTGTACTCGCTATTCTTGATCAATCATTAATTGGTACTGAAATATTTATCTTAGCTATCTCACTTTCAAAATCAAAAGAGGATGAGGTTTTCTCTACCTCTTTGGTGACCATTTCTTTTCTTGTCAATAATTTCTTCTGAGGTTCTTCTTTCTTCTTCCCCTTTTCTACGACATCCTTTGCAACTAAATATTTCGCAGCAGAATCCTTTACAGCCGAATCTTTTGCAGTAGAGTCTCTTTTGGGATGGCTTGAAGAAGGTATGTTATTCTGAGCTTCTTTGGTGGGATTCCCCTTTGGAGGGTTACCCTTTTGAGGGTTTGGAGTTACCTTTTGATTTCGAAGGTTATATTTCCTTTGGAATAGCATGATGGTGTTTTGCAATCCAGTCTCATAATATTCTCTTTCTACTGATACCCTTTCTTCTTCATCTTGCAAAATGATCTCACTTGCATCCACGATCTGGTCGTGTTCTTCTTTGGTAAAAAATACCTCTGTTTCTTTATCATCATAGCAGTTCATATTTTCTTCAAAATATCCATCATAATCCTCATTCACATACTTATTTTTAAAAGGAGGCCTTATTTGTTGTTCCCCCTGATTTCCTTGGTTTCCCTGATTTTCCTGTTCCGCTTGAGCTACCTGATTCCCCTGATTTCTTGTCTCTCTTTGCCTAATATGAGGAATAGATGGTCTTCTCAGATTTTTGGGTGGGCCGTCAGCTTGTTCTCTGGGGTTAGGCCTATTTACTAGAGTCATTATTTCCATCATCTGCTCCATGTTTCTCATCATTGCTTCAAATCTTTCCTCTGATGTTTGTGATGTTGAAGGTTGTGATTTATCCCAAGCTTTGTTTGTGTCTCTGCCAACATTAGTTTTTATCTTCCCTGAAGCCATTAGGTTCACTTCAACCTCTATGGCATTGGTCATCATATCATCCAATGTGGTAGATCTTCATTCTCTTAATGATAAAGAAAAATCACTTTCAAAAGAATCAACATATTTGAGATGAGTGACTTTAGGGGGGGTTTTACCTCAGCAGGAATTGTATGGTAGAACTTCATGAATCTGGCTGAAAACTCCTGCATTGTTTCATCGGGTGATCTCTTCATGTTGTTGTACTGTGTCAACAATTGAAGGGGATTTTTCTTATCCCCCCATTTTGTAAGGAATCTTGTCTCAAAAGCTTCAAAATTTACGATATTGGTTGGTGGAAGGGATCTGAACCACTTCCTTACTTATCCTGCAATACTTTGTGTAAACAAACTCATCTTCACATATTCAAAATCCACATCTTCCAAATCTATGAAGTCATTAAACCAGTATAAATGCTTCTGAGTTGATATGTTACCTTCATCATCATATAATTTGATCCTTAGGTTGTAATCTTGAGGCAAATCATTTAATTGAGAAGGCAATATGAGGGGAGAAAATTTGGCTGCCATAGCTGTTGTGAGGGGTCAAAGTGGTTGTTGGTTTTGAGAGAGGATCAGTAAAGGCCTGGTAGATGTGGCTAGAATAAAATCTTGGAATCTTTTTTCGTCAAAGATGGTCTCGCTTAAACAAGAATCATACTTAGTTCTGAATAGGATTTCCTCAAATCTTACGTCAAACTAGAGGTCTTCAATGCTAGTCACTCTGTCCTTGGGTAAAGATAGATATCGGTCCGGATGCAACACTAGGGTTACTGGATTTTCTTTTATTTTACGCACAAGATTTTCATGGTCAGACACAGGGATTGCAGCTTCTGGGTCTGGGTTGCTCCTGGTGTGGATTTTCTTAGGAGCCAGTAATTCTATCTCACACAGTGTGGTGCAAATGGTGTCTGAGTAATGGAGTCGCCAGGGTAATAATAATCTCAGCCAATAAGGTAATTGATCCACTATCACCCTCAAGGATCAAACTAAACCTTTAAGTCATTTTCCTAGGGAAGATTTTTCAATTTCATCCTCGACAATGACGCCAGAATGTTAGCACTCTGTAAATTTTTTCTGGATGATAGACAAATGACATAGGTAACTATTTCAACCTACTTTAGAGTTGAAGCACTAGCCTGCTCAAATCAGAGAGGGCTCTCTTGTGTCACTTGATATTTATTTGGAAATTGGTGGATATATTTGGTTTGTTTTTGGGATTTTTAATAAAGTTGTTGGCAAGGAAGGGGAGGAACACTCAGGGCTATGGAGTCAAAATTTTGAAAGTGAATGAAAACAATGACCAACCAGTAGAACTCTCTAGAGGATAAGGCTAAATGAGCCAATGAATCTTAGCTATATTTGAATTTAAGTAGAGTGTAGGAAGAAAGGGAAAACATATAACTGCATCAGAGCATTATTGAAATGAATTCTGAATTTGTTAAGAAGAAATACACACAGTTTAAATTGCTTAAGCCAAAATCATCATAAGACGAATTCTGGGCCTTTAACTATCCAATTTAAACAGAAGAAAGTGTAAATGGAATAAAATATCACAGGAAATACATACAATGAAGGAAGACAAAACCCATATCACCACCATTAGAATATTTTCATAGAGACTTCAAAGGATTCTACATATATATATTCAATTCATCTTCAAAAAATTACAATAGAGTTCGAAACAACCAAAAGGTGCTCTTGCACTTCTACCAACATTAATTAAATCAAATGCCCCAACATTTATACAATTCGATTACAATGGTTGAAACTGAAACGTTTCAGCTTCTAAAACTAATTATAGTAATTTCAACTCACAGTCTCGGTATATGAACCGATTTACAATGATTACTCAAAAGACGTTTCAAAACTAGGAACAGATTCCTCTAACTGCTCAGCATCCTTACGACATATGTCTTGTCTTGATCTTCTGCCGAACTTGTTGGTTTGGTGACACCTAGGGGTCACTTACTGGTCTCAGGAAAACTACATTTCGTCTTGCCCAACTGCACGATTTCCTTCCATTGTGAGTCAGAAGGAGTCCATCATCTCCTTAATAAAAATCTCTAGATCAATGCACATGGTGTAGGACATAATCGACAGACCAATCTTCACTGTTTTAAATTGATTCAAAATTTCAAAGTCTGTGGCCAAATACTCTACCAGACTCGGGCCTTTCAGACTTTCCTCCATGGATTCAAATTTGGAATGGTCCATCCTACACTGAATGAGGAGAGAATTGTAGTATTCTTGATTGTATAATGAACCTTTTCCATCCAAAAATGGTGGGAGGCCCTTGACAAACAATTTTTCAAACGTGTCTTTAAACTCTTGTATACTGTGCTCCATTTGCATAGCCTTTTTCTGAACTGATTTGAGCAAGTTGTTCTTGGCGATGATTCTTTTGGCCCAGATGATCAACGCAGTTCTATATTTTACCCCAATAGTCTAAATATCAACAGTGGTGTTGGCCCTTGACCAAGTTTTGGGAACACTTGGTCATATTAGACCGTTTTTGGGACTTCGACAGCCTGTTGAAGATGGAGCGCCAGATGAAGCGGAGATTACAGAATCTCAACCCACTTTTGGGTCCCTTTTTAGGTTTTTGGGAATATGTAATGGGAAAGGGATGTCGGCCCGTGGATTTACCCATGCTTAGGCCCATTTTTTATGTATAAATAAAAGGATAGGCAATGTAAGAAGATGAGTTGAATGGTATTGTATATATGTGATATAGGCTAAGTGCCAAGAAGGGATCTGTGTGATCAAGAGTTTTGCGCATTCTATATAGACTTGCAGAGCTTAGTGCAAGTCCCTGTGTGAAGATATAGAAGGATTTGTGCTGAAAGGAAAGGAAGAAGGATCTAGCAAGATGCACAGATCTTTTGTCCTGTATGAAGTAAGGGTTTCTACGGCTCTGTTCTTGTAACCGATTGGACAACGATAATAAAGAAGAAGAGTTGGTGGACTTATCCCCAGGGTGGGGGTGAACCACGTAAATCTGTGTGTTATTCTCTGTTCTTTGAATCAATGTGCTTATCTCTGGTTTTGCTAAGTGCTTTGATATATTTAGATGGATATACTTATGCTTTTTGCTTCATTAGACGTGTCTGAATAGTAGATCTGATATGTATGAAGATGCTTAGTGTTGATCCACTGGATATGATCTATTTCACTATTGCTAAGTATTGAGATACCTTAGATCTAAGTGAATGTTGTGATGTTCTGTTTTATCTGCGAAGTATAATAAGGGTTGAATATCGATGAATGATCGATGCTAAGTTCTCTATAAGCGACATAATCACAGATCTATGTCCCAACTAAGGTTGCAAACACCTGAGTCTCCCAGCCACCCCTGCCTCTACCTCGGGTGAGACTTCATCTACTTTGCAGGTGTTGCCGAAAGGGCCAGTAGTTAGGGTTTTGTTGGTGCGCTCTTGTAGCATTGAACCCTGGGTCTTCCCCTATGCCAACAAGTGGGCACATAATTCAACAAATCAATAGCGTTCTGGGCCCATTCCGAAGGTTTCTTAGCTAATGATTCATTAACAACAATACACCTACTTCGAGACATGGTAGCCACACTGTATTTGTCATTTATAAAATTCAGATAAACCCTGAAATTAGAAGCCTCTGCAGCAATAGCATACCAGATCACATGTTTATCTCCTTGTAACAATGTTTTACCTTTTAACCTCGTCCTCATCTTTCTTACTCTCTCTTGCAAATCTTGATTTTCCCTTTGGAGTGGAGCCATATTTTCATGTTTTATTTTCATTTCTTGTTTCATCTTTTCCAAGGCCTCCTTAAGGATTTTGATTTCCCCTATCTGTAAGCTCACTTGGGACATGGCTTGAACCAATCCATTAGTACTCGATCCAACTTCTGCATTATCAGGTACAATGACAACCGTATATGATGTTTATACTTATCCTTGTAACCAATTCTCTTTTTCCTTTTCCAGCTGTAACACTTTAGCTTTGTAATTTAGTCCTTCTTGTCTGAATGTTTCCTTCTCTTGCTCTAGAGCAGCTAGCTCTGTTTCCTGTGGATGTTCAGTAGGGGACATCTTTAGCTTCTTCTTCATACCTTGGATTATCTTGTCCTTCTCATTTAAAGAATCCTTTACTCCTTGAGGGCCTTCAGACTCCAATCTTTTGACTTGTGTCTGCCAGGCTTTGTTGGGTGCTTTCTCCTATTTCAATTGTCCATCTAGTTTGAGTGCATGTGTTGTCAATATTGAAACTTTCAGACTTAAACTTAGGTAGTTTGAGTATAGTATGTCACTAGAATTCCTGTGGAACTTTACTTTGTCTGGGGAACCAATATTCTCATAGTTCATCTTGATTTCAGACACTTTATCATCATCTGTTGTTGCTATATTAAACGTCTGTCTTTCCATATCTATAACTAAGAACATGGACATCTTGTTCTGGGAGATATTCTCTACTTCAAGCAACATGTCTCTTATCTCAATGTTGTCCATACTTCCTTTTACAACATATTTCTTCATCAAGTCTTCTTTGGATTGATATACTGCCCCAAGTGTCTTGCTAAATATGTGTTTCCTGCTGCTGAAAACCCTTGTGCTTCTTTCACTTTGTGGCATGCTTCCCGTACCATCTTCTCCATTCTTGGTTTCACCTTCCACCATCTCCATTCTCGTTTTCTCTTTAGGTTCTTCTTCTTCCAGGTCAACCACTTGAGAGGGTGGTGTAATTTTCATCTTCTTGGGAATATCTTGCTGAGTACCGGCACCCAGGGTCTCTAAATTGTTCCTCTTATTATAAACACTCATGTTTGGGGCTTTAACAATCAATCTTGGAGAAGCTTTCTGTGTCTGGATCTGCTGAGGGGTAGAGTCTATTGGTTTTATCCGATCATGTTGCAAAGTGACCTCCATATCTGTACATGTTTCTAGATTAGCCAGTTTATCAAATCCTTCAACATGCTCATGCTCATAGGGGCCCAATTTTCCCATCAATATTCTCTTTGATATGATCTAATGTAGATCATATTTTCTTCCTTGTAATTGTGTAAACCTGAATTCATTGAATTTGGCTTGAATCTAAGGTAAAAAGGATTTTTTTTTTACCACAAAGGGTCCTACCATGAAAGGAAATTTTATTTTAGATGCCTTGGGTGCTTTCAGAAAGTGTTATGTTTTTGAAATGATCCTTTGTCTGATGAGCTCTAAAGAAACAATTCTGGGAGTCAAAAAGACTGGTAAAAGATAAGGTCCTTCTTGATAGCCATACACCTATATCACAGTAGATTGTATGAACAACATCCAATCTCCTACTCTGCTCTCTGGATTTGGTTGTAAAAAACTTTTCATTTCTTCCAAAACCCTTGGCAAGTCTGAGCCAAAGATAAGACTGTACACCCTGGACATGATCTTATTGATGAAAATAAGCATGGTGATCCTTTTACATTCAGTTGAGATGAAA
>ML802349.1:334388-347233 GCA_009831015.1 Picea engelmannii
CCTTCAATTTTTGGTTACTTTGTATAGTTTTTGACCCTTCTGGAATGCTGTGAACTTAATTCAGTGCCATGAATGACTTCATTGCTGTTTTGATGATGTGGATTTCTTGTCGCCATGTGCAGACGAAATTTCAGTGATAACAAATGGTTTGCAGAAACATGGTTTTTACTTATGAAGGGAATTCTCTGTAAACTGTGATCATCTTCTCTTCATCAAAGGGATCTAACACTATGGAGGAGGATTCTGATACACTAAGGGTATGTCGAAGTGATGGGCTGTTTATTTCACATAAAAACTCTGACCCTAATTTATTCAAAATAACTCTTTCTTCCTGTGAATATTGCTTTGCACAATAGCTTATGAACACAGGGAAAGGAAATACTACTTCTACGACATAAGGTGTAATGGAGGCTTGAGCCGTTTTGAGGAAAGGGATCCTCTTCCCAACATTGTCTAACAAATTAGATCTGGACACAGAAACGGGCGAGACTGTTATCTCTGTGTCAAAAACATTGGAGTCCCTGTCAATTAGGGATTCTTCTCTAGAGGCGATGTCTTATTCATTCACGGATAAAATGACAGGATTAACGACCATTGTGAAAAATACTTGTTAAGCGACGAAGGAAACATGAATCTGATCCAACTTTGAGATTGAGTTTCGAATGGATGGTTTGCGCCAAATTTTGAACGTTTGAATGTTTCAAAGTATAATAAAATAATTCTGGGGATCCTCCTTTTATATGTTCCTATTGACATCAGGGATTGGAGAAAACGGTTTTAGGTAGACTGCTTTTCACCCCATTGTACCTCTAAAGGTGCCATGCATCCCTGAATGAAACCATGGCAGTTTTTCCCTGCCCACCTTCGAATGATTAATCCTTGCACTACTTCAATCGCTGATATGAGTTTCAGCCGTTGATCTGGATCACTCTAATATCTACGGTCCATCATGTCCCAACAAATTTCGATATTGGGGATTGGAGAAAGTGGTTTTAGGTAGACCTCTTTCTTCCCCGATGTACCTCTAGAGGCGCAAAGCATCCACGGATAAAACCATGGTAGTTTTCTCTGGCCCGCCTTTGAATAATTATCTTCTGTGCTGCTTCACTTCCCGATATGTTCCTTAGTCGTTGATCCGAGCTGCTTCAGATTGACAGTTCGTTGAATCCTACCTTTCACGACTCCTCTATATTTGTCCACATGCCGCCATATAAGACCTTATCCTCCAAACTATCATACTTCCATAGCGATTTGGCTTTTCGCTAAATCTATGAAACTTGGACCCTGATATGAAAATTGTTATGATGATAACAGTGCCTACATGATATTATAAAGATAAGTTTTGTGGTTTTCTCCCATTTTGGTTTCCACATTAAATCCCTGTGTATTGTGGATTGTATGTTTGTATATATATTTATCATTAATTTCTTATGTTTGGTAAAATAATAAATTGATAAAATTGTAAGAGAAGAAAAACAATCCTATACTAATTCACCCCCCCATCTCAGTATAAGTAAGTGTGCCAACATAAACCTTTAGAACACATAGAAAAAAATAGTGTTCTTTTCTATGTCGGTCTTGTTAATGATCCTTTTTAAATCAATCATAATCAAAATCATCCCATAGTAGAAAGGTTTCCCTCCATTACAACTCAACTAGGAATTTTAAAGCATGTGGTTTTGAGCAATATGCATGTACGCCTTTGAATACATCTCTATGACCAATAATACCCCTGTTGTATCTTGGTCCTTCTCAATATTGAAAGACATTTTCATCTATTAATATAGTTTCAATCCTAACGATTGCATGACTAATCATAATGAGTAGTATGCCCTATTGATCTCTTTTCATGCCATATCGATCCATCTTGTCTTGGAGATAAAAGAGTGGTATCAAGTTCGACCCAAGTATCTAAAAGAAATTTCAATCCATAGATATAAGTATCAATCTAACTTTCATCCGTGCCTTAAGATACATGATATCATCATGTAATCCACACACTAAAAATTTTACTATATTGTTTTTTTTTTAAGTAGGATATCTTGTACTAATTTAGCATGTATACCTATACAAATATTTTGAAATCTTTGTAACAAGCAACTTACTTGATAGGTCACCTTCTTGTGATAGTAAATACACATGTTTAGAATTAGTAGGTTATAAATTTCATGGTTCCATGATTACATTATTCAAATGTTGCTTCCTTCAATCAACCTTCCAACTCACCCTCTGCTTTAACAACCATAGGTACTTCTATATTGCAAGTTTTTGTCATCAAGTTGAGAAAAATCACCTGTAGCTTATACAATTGATTTATTCACCTAAATATTCGTTATTATTCTTGCATTTATTGAAGTATATTCTAATACTCAATATGGATCAAGTGTCTACACAACCTACACTATTTTCTCTAATATCCTAATGGTATTTTGAAAGTATTTCTACTAACATAAAATCCCTTATCCCTTTCTACTTAATATTTCACATTGGTTGCAAAGTTGGTTTGTGTTAGTATAAAGGCCCTTGTATTCCATGGCCCATGATCCTTATGAAAATAAATATTTCCAAAGTGGTAGTGGCCCTCGTACTAACATAATGGTTGTGGGGATAATATGTTTTCTTGCTTGACCTTCCACTCCCTCTTTTGTGTGCCTTGCTACACTAACACTCCTACTAACATAATGGTTTATTAGTTGTAGTGGGTTGATATGCTTAAAACTTATCCTCTCTCTTTTGTGTGGAATGTATGTTGGGTTTTTGTTGGGTGTTTACAGTTGTAAGGTTTGA
The DNA here is from genome assembly GCA_009831015.1 of Picea engelmannii. Taxonomy (NCBI): domain Eukaryota; kingdom Viridiplantae; phylum Streptophyta; class Pinopsida; order Pinales; family Pinaceae; genus Picea; species Picea engelmannii. Next base: position 337,176 of record ML802349.1, read on the forward strand.
CCATGACAATGTAAATGACCCTATATATGTCTATAGAAGTGTTGACTCTCCTACTAGCATACTAGTTGATTAGTTGTGGGGTTGGTATGCTTGCCTTCTTGTCCTTCTCCTCCCTCCTTTTTGCAACATGTCCATTGAGTATGTGTGGTTTCAAGGATCATCCAAAATAGTATAAAGGACCATATTTTCCATGATCCTTATGCGAATGGGAGAATAAAGAGTGGTAGTATCTTTCCTACTAACATAATGGTTGATTAGTTGTGAGATTGATGTGCTTTCTTGCTTGTCCTTTACCTCCCTCCCTTGTGTGGTGTGTATTTGATATATATTGTATAGGGAACGAAATGAAATGCACACAAAAATATAGCATAGAGCATAGTAATACAGTGAAAACCCTACTTCAATTAATGAATAAAATAACAAAATATTGTAGAACAAAAACTAGTGAGAATAGTGGTAGCTTACTTTTGAAGAGAGAGAGGTTGGCTATGCTCATTCACAAAAGATAATACAAGAGGAAAAACAAATGTCCCTTTAACATAAATAAAGAACTCTAAAGGTCCAAAACCCTAACCCTAGGAGGTGAATCACGAAAAGGTGTTTTTGGGCCTCGAGGTAGTCAGTTGCTACATAAATTTCCCTAGGGCACAACTTTTGCATAAAATCTCTATTTGGAGAATATATTAGCTCATTTGAAAGATATAAATAAGGACTACAATGTTGTGATGTGGTATAGCTTTGTGTTGATGGGTCCAAATGGCTTGTCAAGTAGGTAAGGGAGAATGCTTCATGGAAGGTCCCAGTTAGACCTACTCCCATTTGGTGTAGCATTTATGACAAGTATGTGGGCCTCGTTTCCACTAAGAATTAAAAGAATATGTTGGTTAACTTCTTCTTTGGATGACCTAGGTTCTGATCTCAAACAGGTTTCCAACAAAACCCTCAAAATTATCAGCCCTCCTGGTAAACCAAAAGGCAACACTGTGCACAGGGTGCACACCATAGTCTCACTTGAGATAAATTTTATGGGGGATTTCAATAATCAGGTGTTTGCAGTCTAGGAATGAGTGGGGATTTTGGGTGGCTTCTTTCTTCCTTATGCATTATCCTTGTTAATCATTCATCTACTTCTATGATTTATTCATCTTTAAACCTATGATTGCATGTTGATATAGCTACTTTAACAATTCATTCTTAAGATAATGATCAACATAAAAGCAAAGAATTCATTAACAATCACACAAAAAACAAGGTTTACCATGGTTCACCCACTCCTAGGGATACAACAACAAAGATATGTCTTCTTTTCTCTTTTATTTATTCTGCTGCAAAATATTGTGTTGCGGGCATTACATCTTCAGTAATATAATCAAAATGAGGGTAGGATCCCTCTGTGAGGATGAATAGATTACACCAGGATGCTCATCATGTGACCTAACCTTCAAATAAAAACTTATTCGACTCTTATACAAGACTCATTACAAACTTTCTTACAATTATCGAATGAACTTTTGAACTTCTTGAACCTTTTACCTCTTGATCCACTACCTCAAAACCCTTGACCTCGACTTCCTAGGTCCTTATTTATACTACTTTATAGGATTATAACTATTACAATATTTGTCAAAAACCCTAACCCTATCACGGTTAGGCTTGTCTTCCTACGTCCCACGTTGCTTTCCTCTTGCATGCTGCTTTTCCTTCTTTTTTTGCATGTTGCTTTCTTGCCACCCGTTGCGTGTGCTCCAAAATTAGGTCTTTCTTTCCAAAAATATGTCTTCCCCAAAACAGATCTTTCTCCAAAAATAGGCATGTGCCCAAAATAGAATTTCTTCCCAAAATAGGCATATGGCCAACAAGCCCCCAACACTGACATGTGGCTCGTCCCGAGCCACTCAGGTGGTGCACACTCCTTGTACAACATTTTCAAAGATGTGGAACTTCTCTGCTAGTTCCTTTCCTTTAAATTCCTTCATCTACGTAACTTTATCTGTTAGCGCTTCGACTATCTGTATTGTTATCTATTCCTGTAGTAATTATGCACTCTCTGAATGTGCATGTTCCATGCTTGTCTTCTCTTCCTCCAGCTGTGCTATCATCTGTTCTTCTTGTTCCTGGAGGGGCTCCAACTGGGCTTGTCTTTATTGCTTATTCGTCTACATTATCTTTAACTCTATCTGTAGAGTCTTCATTTCCTGGTTTCCCTTCAAGCGCTCCGTAATGCTCATGTTTTTTTTTTCCATTTCTTTAACTCCTGTATGGAAGTGATGATTTTCTCCTCTTGTTGGTGCAACTGCTGGATCTTTTCATCCTCTTCCAAAATGGTCCAAATATGTGTAGTTCATCAAAAATTTCTATGAATTCCCTTGCTTCCCTTTCCATCTCCGTTATCTAGAGTGTGGATTGTTGTTCTCTCTGTTCTCGAACATCAGGAGGAGTCATAGGATTAAGTTTTTCTTTTAGATCCTCGATTTCCTGCCTATATCCCTCAATCGTCTATGAAATGACTTTTATATTTTCTTCTGCACTCCTCTCTGGTGATTTCATGCTATATGGAATGTTTTCATATACCATTGTTATCCCCTTCTCTAGCTTGTTAGTGTGTTCTTTCTCCTCCTCTTTCTCTGAGGTCAATTGGTCGCAGGTGATTTGTAACATTTATGCAACTCCCCTACCCACCTCCAAGTTAATGGCATCTGCATGGTATCTGGATTGTACTTCTTGCATTATACTATCCTAGAGTCCATATAGTGCCTTGGTGGGTATCTGCACCATGACTACCTCAAATTGGTTAATTCCCCCCATGGGTTTCTACACAGTTTCTTGATCCATTATGACCATTTGTAATGTGACTATGAATGTATCCTTACCTTGTACTACTAGCTAAACTGTCTCATCTCCTTCTTTCTGCATAGGGGGTCATTGTGTCTTTTCATGTTGCTGCGTTGTGGCCTGTGGTACTACATGAATCTATAATTGTTGTAGAGTTTCATGGAATTCTATGAGTTTTTCCATGATCTCTTCTCTTTGTTCCTTTACAACATAGACCACCTATTCTCCCTATCTTGGACCGTGTTTTTGACAAAATCAACATCATCCTCTGTCAAGGTGATGACTGCATCTTCTTTGGTATACTTCATCTTTTTGCACATCTCCTCTACATGCGATGTATTCCTTTTTTTCTTTGAGGGTTGCGCCCCACTCGTTGTGACATGTACCCTTTTCTCGCCAACCTGAGATGTGTCCCTCTTTTTGGCATCCTGCTAACTATCTGTCCTAGTCACTATTTTTGTGCTCCTTGGTCTTTTTGGCACTGCATTGCTTCTCGATTCCTGAGTACGTGCTGCAACCCTCCTAGTGTTATCATATGAGTTGTTTTTTTTTGCTGAGGAACTTTCTTTAGTCTACCCCTTGGGATTGGTGGATTATATTGTAGATGTATTTGTTGTTGGTTTTTCTACTAGAATCTTCCATTGCATTGGCCAGTCTTTGATTATCCAGTCAATCTCTTCCCTTGTGACACAATATTTCATCTCCAACCATGCCTTCTTTGGATCCCTTGTAGACTGGAACCACATGTGGTGCATGAATTCCTTAAACTTGGATATCCCTTTAGTTTACTAGACCACATCCACAAGAATGCGCCACACATCGGTTGTGCTCTATTGTATCTCTTCTAGCAGCATAAAAAATACTGTGTTATTTGACTGCTTATTTTTATTGTCCTTGGCCTACCAAAGGGACTCATATGTGGCTGCATAGAACTTTCCTTTCCTATCTATAAAGGATGAAAACTTTGGCTCCTTCCATCATGTCAAAGCTATGAGAATGATGAGCTAAGAATAATGGAACTCGGTTCCATTATCACACATGTTTGCAGTTTATCAAAAACTGGTCTAGGAGGTACGGTGCCCAACTAAACATTACTCCCTTCGCACACTGCATAGCTACTACGATGAATCCTTCTAGATCCTCTTCTTTCCTTCACTTCCCCAATAGCTTGCAATTCATGAGTTTGTTGGCGAACTTTGTCGCATTGTCATTGATATCTTTGAGCACAATGCCCTTGTTTCCCCTATTGGTGCCAAATTGTGATTTTACTAGCTCAACGATCTCCTTCTTGCACACCTTGTTGTCCAAGTACTCCTTTGGTTGTGTCACAACTATAGGTAATCACGTAATCTTGGTGATAAACACCACACTCAACTGTACCAACCTATCCATCCAAAGGATGTCGCCATGTACCCAGGATAACAACTGTTTGACACAAAGCCCAACATTTTTTCCGTGACCAAAGTGTCGTATGTCTAGGAAGTTCATTATCCCGGAGTTGTAAATCCCTATTATCCACTGCGTGGGATTCATTATTGGTTTTCCTAGGGGTCCAATTTCCCCTTTTTTTTATAGGTAGGATTCCTCGACCAAATATGGAAATTCAGTTGCATCGTGCACATCGTGGTCCGAGTACTTAAGTTTCGGTACTTTTTTGAGCATGTCATCCACACTGACCACTGCATATCAGAGGTAGGGAAGTGTAATATCCATGGCGTCCTGTGACTTTCTTTTCTACTTGACAACATATGGGCCTGCCTCTGCTATTTCTACATCATCTTCTTCCCCTTCAGAGTCTGGTTGGTTGGTGATGTCCTCTACCAACACCTCCTCTTCGATGAGACCCTATTGTTGAGTTGTCATTTCATCAGGTTTAGTTGGTGTGTCGGGATTAGGGTTTGGAATATCATCTCGGGTCCCAGAAATATACCCTACTTCCCCTTGTGTTGCTATTGATGTTTCCTCCTCAACCCATGTCGGGATGATTGACTCTGTCCCAAAAGTAGTGACATCTTCAAGCTCGACGACATTCTTGGGCCACCTCATCTTTTCCTTCCTCCTTTGGCCCTTTCAGGTAACCCATACATACTGGCCTAGGGCGCCAAAATTTGGTGATGTCATATTTTATCCGATTCGAACACTCACTCTCTTCTTTGAATTATATCTAGGGAACACACTTGTATCTTTCTCTGTGCTAAAAAATCACTAAGTGTCGAACTATTGCATGATTTATGCACTTTATATATCCGGTCGTAACTGTTTTTCACTTTTTCCGTGCATTTGTGTCGAGTCCAATTTTTCCTATGTGTTGTCTTTCTATGTTGTCACAGTAATTGTTGCGCGCAACATTTTTCCCACTTTCCTATTGTTCAACCAACTTCCACCTCTTTTTGTTTTTTTCTTTTTTCTATTTTTGTATTCCTTTTTCTTATTTTTCTACTTTTAATTTCTTTTTATCAGTTCTCCTTACTAATGTTGTTTAATGATATATCCTATATGAGTTCATATTGAGTGATCCAAGGTTCATGTCTGTTCGGGGTTCCAACAAAGCCTCTAAAACTATCAKCCCTCTTGGTAAACCATAAGTCAACACAACACACAAGGTGCACTGTGTTGTCTCACCCAAGATAGTCTTAATGGGTGGCTACAATACTCATGTGTTTGCAGCCTAGTATTGAGTAGGGAATCTCTGAGAATTGTATGTTGAAAGTGCTATTGTACTTATTACCACAATACATTGTTATCATGATTTATTCAGGAAATATAATAACTCATTCATTTAGCTTATCATTATCTTCTGAAAGACGCTAAAGACACACATGCATTCAATCACATAACATAGATGTTACCGTGGTTCACCCCCCTGGGGTTATGTCCACAAAGATCTGGATCTTATCTATTTTATTATAGTCATTCCAAACTACTACACCACACACTTTACAACTCTTCGCATTCAGGTTAAGATCTATTATGAGGTGGACTAGATCACACCAGGCTCCTCAGCCTGTGATATAACCCTCAAGATCTACCCTCCTCAATCCACTCTAGCTCAATAGCTTACAAAAGTAGGTCATACATCAGAATATTACATATCCTTCGCTTCCTTGTATTCGTCTCTCTATATCTCTATCATCTTACTACAACAATCTTCTTTCTCAATAATAACGACTAGTCTCCTCTCTGAGACCTAGGTATATCTATTTATACATTTCTATCTCTTAATATATTACAATACATTGCAAAAACCCTAACCCTAATTTCATTACCTCCATGCATGCATGCGTGTTGTTCTACCTTCCAGCTGCCGCTTTCCTCATGCATGTTGTCTTTCCAAAAATTGCCTTGCTTTCCTCTTTGGACTGCTTCCAACAAGCCCCCAAAACTGACATGTGGCTCATTCTGAGCCACCTAACCTCTGTGCGCTTCTTCGATCTCCCAGGTGTTCTCCTGGAACTTCTCCTTGAGCTCCACTGCTTGTGCTTGCGCCTGCATAGTCTTCTCCTTGAGTGTGTCTACTATCTTGACTGTGATCTTGTCATTGATTAACCCTGCACACTCTACCTGGGTCTGTGCTATATGTGACGTGATCCATGATGGACATTGTCTTTTGCCTCTGCTTGAGGTCTTGGATAGCTGCACTTATCCTTTCTTCTTCCTTGTCCCACTGCTATACTTGATAATCCTCTTCTAGCTTCGTCCAAAGTTGTGTTGCTTTATCAAACAAGTCGGTTGCTGCACTGACATGTTTATCTATCTCATGTCACTACTCTACTGCCTCCTTCTTCCTTTGTGCCCTTACTACTGGTGGAGTAGTGGGTGTGAGCTGCTCACAGATATTCTCATTCTCCTTCTAATAATGATCGATTTCCTGTGCAATCTGATCAATCTTCTTAGCTGCTACGAGTACGTCCCTCTGCATGTTTTTTGGAATCTTCTCATAAGTTCTTGCCACTTTTTGTTCCAGTCCATTCATGCGCTCCCTCTCATATTGGGTCTCGAGCTTAGACTACTCACATATTAATTCCAGTGTGTCCCACTTCTCCATTGCTTGTTGTAATTTGGCTAAGTTTGTGTGCGCACAAGACTGTACCTCTTGGGCAATGCTAACCTGTAATGTTTTTAGAGCTTTGGATGGTATCCGCGACAATAACAATTGGATTTGAGCTAAGTACTTTAGGGGTGTTTTCCCCACGATCGCGTCCATGCGTATCATGCTGGGTGTAAAGTGGAATGTTGCACTCGGCTGCAGTATTGTGTGAATTGTATCTCGTTCCCTTGCTTCATATTCTTCTCCTATCTGTAATGTTGATGACCCTGCTCCTATGTTGTTGCCCCCTGCCTGTGCTTCTCTGATATTCTTGAAGAACTATCACATGTCTTCCATCTCCTCTTGAATTCTATCCCTATGGCACACGACATTTTCAAAATCTTCAGATGTATGATCCTGAACCATTTAGGCTATCATCTTTGCATCATCCTCCGTGATAGTGTAGTCTAGAGGTGTTCTCTACGCCTTCATCTTCTTGCGCGCACCCCCCATCTGAGTAGTTGGTCTCTTATTCAGGCCTAGTTCTTGTGGATTGGGACTTGGTGTAGTCCCCTATGCTTCCTCGGCCTATTTTTGTTGTTCTTGGGCCGGTTGCATATTATTTTTCTTCCCCTTCTGGGTACCTATCTTATTTCTCCCCTCGTTCATATGATTTGTTTTTTTCTGACCCATCCTGTGTTTCTTGGGCATTGGAACTTCCTGAGGCTGTGTTTCTTCCTTCCCTGCTTCCTCTTCTGTTGTCTTTGTACGTATGTCTTGGGTGAGGATTGTAATCTTCTAGTTATCCTCCCAATCCCCTATAACCATGTCGATGTCGCCCTTTGTGATGAAATAGTGAAATTGTAGCCACTTCTTATTGGGGTCCTTCCACGCCTGTATCCACATCACATGTCGATTGGCATTGAAGTTGGCGATGTCCCGATAGTGTGTAACAACCTGTGGTGTTATTCTCCAAAGGTTGGATATGGCCTCCTGTAGGTAGTGGAGGTATCCCTCGAATACAACTGCATTCATCTTCCTGTGCTTGGAATTTGACGTGGCGCCAAGTGATAAATACCTCGCTCCACAATTCATCTTGGGTTTAGTAGTGAAGAATGTGTGATTTGGTTCCTTCCATCCCATGATAGCTATCAACAGAGAAACCATGAGTAATGAAATTCGGTTCCTAGATCATGTGCATCCTTGTAGTCATCCAGAAACAAGTTCAAAATACATGGTTCCCAACTAACTATGGTTCCATCGACACACTGAGTTGCAACTGCGACAACCCCAACTAAGACTTCCTCCTTGTGGAATTTTCTTAGCAGTTTGCAGGACACGATTTTTGCAGCCATTTGTGTTGCATCTTCATTGATCCTTTTGATGATGATTCCTCGCATCCCCCTGTCAGTTCTATATTTATTTTTCATCTCTTCTGTGAGTTATTTCTCGTTTTTCTTATCGTCGAGAAAGTGTGTGGGATCCATGCCCCAGGATGGAAGCCCTGTGATGTGTGCAATGATATCCACATCTATCGACACGAGATTGTCCAACCATATATCCCCGCTATGTGTGAATACCATTAGGTGTTTGATGCAACTGTTTGCGTACTATCCTCTACCAAAGTGTGGGAGATCTAGCAGACTTAAAATCCATGTTTTCTCCAATCCTGTTGCCCACTGGAGTGGTTGATCAATCGGTTCCCCAACTACATTCACACCCACAGTCTGTAAGTATACTTTCTTTGCGAACTCTTGGAACTTGTCTATGTCCATTACATCGTGGTCCGAGTATTTTAGTTTCTTGACATGACCCAACAAGTCTGATTTCACCCGTACCCCATCTGGTATACGTGGAAAAACAAGGGCGACGACAGGTTTCTTGCGAGGTGACCTAGGTACTTGTTGCTTGTATTTATTTGGTAGTGGCTGGCTCAATATTCCATCCTCCATTGGTCGTATTTCTGCTATAGTGGGAAAACCCCCCTATGGACTACACTAGGGTTCAACGTACAGGCAAAGATAATTGTCTAAAGTTTCCTACTTTTAACAACTACCCTGACAATACCCCACATTCATGCATAAAATACAAAGTATAAGGATCCAATAACTCTACCTTAAACTCCGTGTCTGGTGTCGATCCTTTTGCATTTGGTTGTTCCTTGAATACAAATCTCCTCCCAAGGCCGACCTGTATTCATAAACAAACAAACAAATAAATACAAACATGCATCTTATATATGAATTAGTGGGTTAGATTTCATAATCAAATATAAATCAAACATAAAGATTGAACACATCATATGGTGGGACAAAAAAAGTACTTCTTTATATTAATCCCACAAAGTCACTTACAAATGAGATCTACAACTACTCCTCGAACCTGGTCTGAGGTCCTCTTCACCAAGCTCCAACTTCTTCCACGTATCTTTCTCCTCTCACAATTCTCTCTAGGGAAATGGCATAATCTTATGAATGAGGAAAAAGGAAAGAATAGGGAATTCTGGCTCAAAACTCACAATGTGGCTGCAAATTCTTGGGGCAAGGGGGGAAAGTGAAATGGACATAGTTTCATTGTTCTTATACTTAGATTTTGAATGAGACCCCAAAACCTCCTTTTATATGAAAAAATAGTGGTTATTCGGTTGGGTGACGGGCTATAGGTGATGGGACAGTTGGGAAACTACCCAATAGCCCATAATCTCAACGAATTCCTTGCAACTTTTTAATTTTTACAACTTTTGTGAGTATACGCGGGTTGTAATGGTGAAAATGGCATACATACATGAGCTGTAGTGGTACAAAAAGTGTGTGTACATAGGAAGTAATGGTGCATGGCACGTACGTATTCAAAAATATGGTTTTTAAGAAGATATTCTTAGTGATGACTTGGCAAAAATAGAAAGTAATATGGCTTGATGCCAGGTATGCATGTATGGTGAAATTTAGGGTTATAACAGATGCCCCCTAATGTGTGAGTTCAGAAGAGCATCTGATGGTTGAAATGCATTACAAATATTCACCAACGTACAAAGCGAGTGAGCCCGGGACCAAAGTTTGGGAGGTGCCATTTGCAAAAATAATAATTGTCTCACCGAGGCGGGCATACCCATGATCGGGATGAAATAAATCATGGTTTCCAATCAAATACACTGCATATCCATGTCATATGGATATATAAAGTGTAGCTGTGAGGAATA
>ML802349.1:348050-360292 GCA_009831015.1 Picea engelmannii
ACAAAGGAACACACTAATGCTCAGATTAAGGAGACATGTGCAGGGAAAGGAAACTCAGGAAAATTCCTCCATGGGTCAAGGTGTCAAGACACAAAGTCAAAGTGCTACAAGGCTTGCATATAAGGCATGCTTCAAAGGTTCAGTTGAGAGAAACATGGAGCCGACATTAGGCCAAATACATAGAGATGAAAATGTGATTAATAGGACACAATGATAACGTCCTTCAATGTAATTTTAATGAGCCCAGAGAAGGTAAGCTCGATGGTTTTTCATTTTTAGAGAGTCAAAGGTAGTCTAGTCGGTTCAAAAAAGGGGTAAACTAGCAACGAAAAGATGTCTATTCAAAACCATTTTAATGAGTGTGATAAAGACAAGATCACTCGACAATATTTTCAATTTTAAGGAGTCTAAAAATAGCTTAACTATGGACTCACTGCCTTTTTCTAGATTTAGTCTCCTTAGCCCCAAAAAAGTGAAATTTGTTGAGGAGAACTCTATTGGTGAGACAAATCTCTCGAGGTGTACCTTTTTCCTCCTTAATATACAAGCTCAAAAAAGGGGTAAACTCATGCTAGTAGATGTTTTTCTGAACCAAACGAGTGTGAAAGAACAAGGTCACTCAACGATCTTTTCAATTTTAAGGAGTCTGAAAAGAGATTAACTATGGACTCCATGGAGGATGTTCTTGTGGACCAGTTTAATGAGTGTGAAAGAACAAGGTCACTCAACTATCTTTTCAATTTTAGGTAGTTTGAAAATAGCTTAACTATGGACTCTGTGGGGATTCCTTTTTCGTAAATTTAGTCCCTCAGTCCCAAAAAAGGGTTAAACTTATACCCGATAATACTCTTCTAGCGAAACGAAGTTCCTAGAGCGTACCTTTGTTTGTAAAATTGACCACCCAGACCGAAAAAGGGGTAAAATACCACCGGATAGACATGTAGTCAAATTTTAGTTTGGAGAGCGTGAAGGACAACAAGATTGCTCGACAATCTTTTCATGTTTAAAGAGTCTGAAAAGGGCTTAAAAGAAGACTCATTTTTTGGGAGTCTCGAGGGTGAGGTCAAGAGTGATGACATATCAGATGTATGAGGCTCAAAATCGTATTTAGTACAAGAGTAATACGGACTCACAAGCCTAAAGTCATTAATGACGGCATGGACACCAAAATGCAACCAAGATCTACCTAGGGCATCCATGTGGAGGTAGGATCTACCAATAAATTATGACACTTCTAAAGCATCAATGATGGTTCCGTGTCACAATTCAATGGGATCAATCCTATAGAAAAGCGGAAAAGACAACGTGATGCAAAAAGTGGAGGTGGAATCCTAACTTAAATGCAAAAAGTTGGAAAAATGACTTTTACCAAAGAATCTTTAAAAAGTGACCCGTATCCCAAAAGTTTTCCAAACCAAAAGTGAATTGTATCGTAACATCCAACGAGAAACTCAAGAACCACGTTAAATGATTTTCAAGCCAGAAAAAACGACGAAGGGGTCCAAAAAATGACAAAAAAGGGCCAAAAATGTCTATAAATAGAAGCTGACAGCTCATTATCACCATTGTAAATTGAGAATTGACCAAAAAGCCAAAAACACCCCTTTTCTAAAAGAGTTAATCCCGAGAGCTTCATAGGACAAAACAAACTTCCACTCAGACCAAGTAAGTACAAATCAACCCCCCTTTCATTCCAATACTTCCTTTTTGATTTTATTTTTGTTGTTAGGGGGGCGCACACTCCTAAAAAGGGGCAGACCTACATGTACGCGGTCTGTCCAAGGACAACCCATGTATGCTTGCGGGCATAAAACAATCTGCCCACATGCATATGTGACTGTTACCAATACAACCCGCGTACACCCTCGAGAACTTTGAAAAATATTGAAAATATAGGAGTTAAATCCCCTTTAAAATTGTCATTTTGCAGAATGTACGTCCATTGGAGAGAGAGAGAGCATGAAGACATTGATGTGTTAGTCTATGAGGACCCTATAGCTATAACCGCATTGAGGCAATGTGGTTTGTGGAATTTCTACTAGTGTCCATTCATGAGGGCACAACCCAGGTTGTTGAATGCCTTGGTGGATTATTGGCATATCGACGTTGATGTGTTTATGCTTGAGGGGTAGGCGTTGACTCCAACAACTGAAGACATTTACTTCATGACTGGCCTCTCGAGGAGAGGTGAACCAATCAACCTATGGGCTTTCCCCCCAGAGCCTCATAACATTCTTGAGTTGATCGGATTACATTGCGAGGTCGACACTGAGAAAGTAGGTTCTCAGGTGCCAATAAACAAGATCACCAACCTATCGCTAAAAGTGATAGTTCTACTTATTGGGAAAATCACTGGATCCACGGCCTTACATCAGGCCTCTCGAGTGCATATGCATTTTGCAGTGCAGTGCTTGAATGCATGGATATTTGAATGGAGCATGACCATGCTAGACTACATGAAGAGACAACTCACCGAGTGTCGTGGGCGGAACAACAAGAAATTTGGATTTGGGACCATTCTATGCTCATTCTTATTCTTCGAGAGTACCCAGACTCAGTCCAAGAGAGACAGTGTGAGGGCATCAGGCCTCACTCCTAGCAGTCTATAGGTGGGTAGCATTGTTTCCTTGACAGGAGGGAGGAAGGACCATAGAGGCCTTCGACGCTACCTTTCTTTACTGGTGGGAACGAAAAATTTCGACGATAGAGGACTACCCCTACACTAGGATCAACTTTTCCAGGGACTCATACATGCCCATACCTCCTAGAGAAAAGTGAGGAGAGGTAGGTATGTTTGTTTTTAATCTTATTTAATTTTTTGTTTCTTTTTATATATATCATTTTTATGGGAATCAGAGTATCTGACAACTATGTATCCATTTTATGTACAAATGTGGGACCAGTGTGTCTAGAAGAATTCTCGAGGACCAGGCGGTGTCCTCGACCAGAGGCAGTACCAGCCGCAACTTCTGGACCAACAACAGCAACAGTAGGGCCTCCAGCCGGACATTCTGAGAGAGTTTTGAGACAGGTGGAGTGAAACCTCACTGTGCTCACTCGCACAATCCCTATAGCAGAGATAGAGGATATCCCACCATCGATCCAACCTCATGTAGTTGGGGTGCCCCGAACCTGGTTCCAACTCTTCCGATGTTTGGAAAACACCATGTTTCACTAAACTATGGAAGGGCCAACAGGCCCCGCACTTAGCTTAGGATGGACCACTTACGTGCTGAGAGAAATTTTTGTATATTTTTCAGGGCATAAGCCCTACAATGTATACTGGACATATTTTTTTAGGTGCTTGCGCCCACCTATGTACTATGAGAATTTTGATATATATATATATATATATATGCATATTTACATCTTTTATGTCTTATGGGTTACATTTATTTACATGTGTATGTGTGTGCAATATGCCAATCTAATACATGATTAGCTAGAGTATCTGTGATTTGATTCAATCTCTTAGGAACATGGATATACATAATGTAATCAAAGCATCGTTCTAAGAGACATACCCTAAGAAATCGTTGGTGTAGAGTAGGATCATAAATGCGATAAACCCCATTTAACTGGGACACAACCAGTTGTGCATGTAAGTAGAACCAGAGATGAGAGATACCATGCGACAAAGTGTCACGAAGCAACTCTATTACTGCGTTGTATTCAACAACATTGTTTGTGGCGTCACCTAAACATATTCCTCCAGAAGATAGCAACTGGGCCTGAGGTGTGAAGATGACCCAAGTTGCGGAAGCAAGCCTCTAAGTGTGTCAGCTAGCGTCGTCCACGAACCCAATGAACACCTCTGATTCACTTGACATCTACCACAGTGAAAAATATGACATCAAAAACTACACATCCATAAAACAAAAAGACAAAAACTAAACTTTATAAAAACTATACATATGTACAAGAAGTAACCCAAGGAAACCCACCTACGAGTAATACTTCTTGAGGTAGAGCCCATTTCTAGGCTCTGCCAAAGATTTTCCTTCAAATTCAACCAGACGATAAGCACCCTTATTTAATACTTCCTTCATGATGAAAGTTATGAACCACATGGGTTTGAACTTGCCTTCCCCCAGGGGATCCTTATCTTGGTCATAGACCAGGAAAAGGTCGCCTTTGGAGAAAATCTGAGGATGAACGGACCGATCATATTAACACTTGAATTTTTCTTGTGAGCCTCGTTATCCAAAGTTGTGTCACGACGTTTCTCATCGAGCTACTCGAGATATAATAAGAATTCCTCAAGCAGTGAAGTGTCTGGCAATAACTGTACTAACAACTTTAGATATGGGATATGACACTCTATTGGAAAGACTTCTTCCAGCCCGTAAACGAGTTGAAAAGGTGAGAAACCAGTTGCAGTCTTTACAGACGTTCAATAGGCCCACAATGTTGAGTACAACATCAAATGCCAATTTGACTTGGCTGAATTGATCATTCACTGTAGAATATTCTTGAGGGACTTATTCACAGCTTCCACCTAACCATTCGTTTGTGGGTAGTAGGGTGATGAATGTTCTTGCCTCAAGCCAAGATTTAATGTTAACTCGGACATCATTTTGTTATGAAAGTGACTTCCATGGTCATTGAAAATCTTGTAAATGTTTTGAACCTACATAGAATATATCTAGCTAAACAATAATACACACTTTTGCAGAGAGAATTTGAGAAAGAAGAAGAATGAGAGAAAGAATGGAATAATTCTCATTAACCGTTCTGAATAATGAATAATTTACACATGGACCCATTCTTTATTTTCACCATAGTGATGTTCAGGGGGGGTTTTGGAGTTACTTCACACACACCTAGGATTTTTTTTTCCTAAGGTTTTTCCTTGATTATTAGTCATAATTAGTCATTATCCATTCTCCTATATTTTAGGAGAGAATATTCCACCTGGAGAATATTCTCTTTCAGTTGACACTTCAATTTGACTAGTTGAGTTGAGTTTAGATCACGTTGCATTGGTTTTATCACCATGCAACATTGGGATCATCACCATGATAATTAAACCTTGTATTGGAATCATCAGCAAATTGGTGCATTAGCCTTGATTCCCTAATTTAACTCCTCACTACAACATGTTCATTCAGTTAACTGAAGACTAGTTGACTAGTTAACTCAACTAGGTGGCAGTTCACTCCAGTAATTTCCTGAGAGACTAGACTAGGTGGTAGTTCACTCCCGTAACTATTGGTGTGTGTCCAGATAACTCTAGACAACCACTATGGTGCACTGGAGATGAAACAATGCACCATAGTGGTGGTCTAGAGTGATTTGGACACACACCAACAACTACGGGAGTGAACTACCACCTAGTCTAGTCTCTCAGGTAGTTACGGGAGTGAAATGCCACCTAGTTGAGATAACTAGTTAAATGGTCTTTATTTAACTGACTGAACAGAAAGTAGTGAGGAGTTAACTCAGGGAATCAAGGCTAATGCACCAGTTTGGTGATGATCCCAATGCAAGTTCGAATTAACATGGTGATGATCCCAATGTTGCATGGTGATAAAACCAATGCAACTTCTAAACTCAACTCAACTAGTCAAACTGAAGTGTCAACTGAAAGAGAATATTCTCCAGGTGGAATATTCTATCCGAAAATATAGGAGACTAGATAATGACTAATTATGACTAATAATCAAGGAAAAACCTTAGGAAAAATAAATCCTAGGTGTGTGTGAATTAACTCCAACACCCCCCCTGAACATCACTATCGTTAAAATAAAGAATGGGTCCCGACAACGAGGCCATGTTAGGTAACCAAATACAAAAGATACACTGAAAATAAAGTGAGGAAAGAGGGAAAACCTCATGGGAAAAACCCCACCTCAAGGTACAATGTATGTAAAATGAAGAACTACAGTTGCTAGGAAACTGTGTCCTTCACTCCAAGATGACTTCGTAGAGAATGTAACTTTTTCTCAATGAAGGTCTTGGTGAAGATGTATGTCGTCTATTCTTTTGAAGGACAGAACTGTAAGTCGACGATCCCCTCATGTACTAAGTCCCGGATGTAGTGCATGGGGATCTCAATATGCTTCATCTGTTGCCTCTAAATTGGATCTTTGGCGAACTTCGAAGTGCTCTGGTTGTCACACCAGATGGCGATTGGCCGATGAAATTGAATTCCCAACTCAGTGAGAAAATGTTGTAGCCACATAGCCTGAATGGTTATTTTAATTACCCCTCTGTACTTTTCCTCAGCTGAAGATAGAGTAATGGTAGACTGCTTCTTTCTCGACCAACAGATAGGCCCAGAACCAAGAGTGAGTGAGTAACCAGATGTGGACATGTGATCAATGCTATCACCAGCCTAGTCGGAACTAGTAAACCCGATGAGATCTAATATAGAGTTTGCTGCATAATGAATCCCAAAGGTGATGGTTCCCTATACGTATCGAAGGATACGCATTGTGGTTTTCCAATGTAGCTCATGAAACTCCTGCATGAACCTGGAAATTGTGCCAACTACATATGAGAGGTCTAGTATGGAGTGTCTGAGATACAACAAACTACCCACTAGTTGTCTTTACAGTGTGTTTTCAACCAATGGTGTCTCCCCGCCATCCTCAAGTTTGACTCCTGATAGGAAAGGATTCAGAGAAGACTTGTAGTTTGTCATGTTAAATATCTCAAGGAGATCGCATGCCTACTTGGCCTAAGAGAGTCTGATTCCTGATGCATCCTGACTGATCTCGAGTCCAAGGAAGAAGTGTAGAGGACCCATGTTCATCATCAAAAAACATGTCATGTAGAATCTCGTTGACTGCAACAATCACTGAAGTTGAGCACCCGGTGATCAGAAAATCATCGACATACAAAACTAAAAGTATAAGTGAATTAGTCATCTTGAGCATGTATAAATTCGAGTCTGATTTAAAATGTACAAAGTTTTGTGACAACAGGTAGGATTCCATCTTGGCATACCATGCCCTCAGAGCCTGCTTGAGGCCATAAAGTGACTTCTTCAGTCGACAGTCCAAACATGAGTCCTGCATAAATCCTTGGGGCTACTCCATGTATATATCCTCAGAGATATCACCATGAAGAAATGCATTCTTCATGTCCATATGATGGACTTCCCATCCCTTGGCTACCGCAATGGAAAGGTCCAATCGAATGGAATCCATATTCTCTACTGGAGCGAAGGTCTCATCATAGTCAATACCATGAACCTGCTGAAAGCCTTTGGCAACAAGCCTTTCTTTGTATCTTCTAATCTGTCCATCCATTGCACTCTTGGTCCTATAGACCCATTTTCATATGACAATTTTCCTCCCAGAAGGAAGGGGAACCAAATCCCAATCCTGGTTCTCAAGGAGGGAGTTGTACTCCTCCTTCATGGCGGATTCCAAAAAGGGATTTCCTGCAGCCTCACCATAAAACTGTGGATCGAAATATTGAACCAAGAAAATATTCTTGGAGGGAAATGGTTCAGTGGTAGTGAGTGCAACAAGAGGATCCTCGAAATTAGATCGAGTCCTCCTAGAATCAGTCAGATCACAAACGAGATCCCTTGCATCTGAAGAGTAGTCTATGCCCACTTGGGCCTCTTCTTTGGCTCTGCAAATGCATCTGGATGCTCTGACTCTGCATCTGGTTGTACTAACTCTGAATCTGAATCATCTGAGTCTTTTGAATCAGAACTCTCATATGAATAATAATCGACATGTGCATGCTCATCATCTCGAATAGGTGGAAGAGTGAAGGTGTCTACATGCGACTGATGAGGTACATGCGAGACACTTTTCTCGAATTGGAAACTGCGCTCAATGATGAGTCGGTCCGAGGAAATATCAATAAGTCAATATCCCTTCACACCGTCGGGGTATCCAACAAAAATGCACTCAGTGCTCTGTGGATCAAGTGCCTTCCTCTTTTCATAGGGAATCAGGGCCCATGCACGTGAACCAAAAATGCGAAAGTGGGTCACTTCCGGTTTGAGGTTGCTCCAAGCCTCATAGGGGGTCTTATCCTTGATATATATATGGGGATATCTATTTTGGATGTGTGTTGCATAGTTAACTGCTTCGGCCCATAGTCTCTGTGGTAGTGACTTTGCATGCAACATGCAAGATTCCATCTCCTTTAGAGATCTATTTTTCCACTGAACAACTTCGTTTTGCTGCGGAGTGTAGGGAATTGTATGATGCAATTGAATCCCTACCTCATGGAACAGATTATGGATCTCATGATTTACATACTCTCCTCCGTTATTAGTTTAGAGGACTTTGATCTTATTTCCAGACTGTGTCTCAACCAGGGCTTTGAAATCTTTGAGGTGTTGAAAGACCTCGTATTTTTTCCTGAGAAAGTAGATCCATGTAAAACATGAGAAATCGTCAACAAAAATGAGAACACACCTTTCTTTGTTGATCGATGGATGCGGAAAAGGACCCATGAGGTCACTGTGGATCATATCTAAAGGTGCATAAGCTCACTGAGACTTTCCTTTATCGAATTTCTCTTGAGGGTGTTTTCTGAGAACACATCCCTCACATACTCCCTTGGAGAAATGGATGTCTGGTAGACCATCAACTAATTTGTGCTTGCTAAGTTGTTGCATGTATCTGAAATTAAAATGTCCAAACCTTTCGTGCCATATCTTACTACTTTCATCAGCATGAGTAAGCAGTAAAGTAGAATCAGGTTCAATGAATTCAGAAAAAGTATACAATATAGACTGATGATTTACCTCACCGATAGCAACCCTGGAGTTGGTTTTCATGTCGTATATGTCCATGGAATTTTGTGTGAACCTGAATTTCTTTTCGGTGTCAGAATTCATCATATGATACATGGAGAGAAGGTTGACAGAAAGCTTGGGAACATGCAACACATTCTCGAATCTTCCATTGGTGAGTTCAATCCTTCCTTTGCCGGTGACTTCGATAGAAGAGTTGTCCCCCATTATAATAGGAGGACCTTTTCATGCATCCAATGAAGAATAGAATTCTTATGAGGAATCCATGTGATTTGATTCTCCTGAATCTACGATCCAAGCATCGAGAGAGGAGTTGATGGCAATCAAGGCATGGCTAGAATTTCCTTTCTTGGAATTCAAATCTTCTGGCTTCTTCTTCTTCTTTACACCCTCTTGGATGCCAAGGTTGTTTTGATGAATTATTTGAGACATAAGATCTATTTTTTTTTGCATGCATGTGGATTCTGAATGGAATCCTTTGTGACAGTACGTGCATTTCTCCCCTTTTCTTCCCTTTTCCCCTTTGGATCCAGAGGCATCGATGAAGGGTTTTGTCTACCTTTCCTTCTTCGGATGTGCATGAGATTTCTGTTTATATTTATATTTATATTTCTGATATTTGTGTCCACCATCATGCACAGTGAGTGCATGCACCCTTGGGCCTTTGATTGTGCCCATGTTTATGGGCTTGGTTTTCTCTCGTGTAAGGAATTCAATAAATTCCTCAAGATAAGGCATCTTCTAGGTGGCTCCGGAGGTGAATCTGAAAGTATGGAATTTGGATACGAATACATAGAATTTAGGACCAAGCTTGGATATAATGGTGAGAACCATTTTTTTCTCCTCCACCGATTTATCAACCCCACAAGCTTTGAGTTGCGACAGTAAATCCTTGAATTTTGTAAAGAAATCTTGGATATTTTCGAAGAAGATTTTTGGATCCAATGTGAGCATATACACCTCCAGAATGTGTCCCCTCATATCATCCTGTTTTCTAAAGAGCCCTTCCAAGGTTTTCCAGGCTTCATTGGGAGTCTTACAACAAGATATGTGAAAATGGAGATCGGGAGAAATAAGACTGCAAATTGTTCTGAGTGCCTCATCCATGCGATTTAAGTACTTGTATTTTTCTATGGTTGATGTCGGCTCTGTATCTTTATTCATGATTAACCTGTACAAACCTCTGGATAAGATATGTATGGCTATTTTTTCCTTCCGTGCAAAATATTTGTAAGGTGTAAGAATGAATTCTTTTTAGAATTCCATCTTTCTGTTGTCTTTAATCTTTTTCATCTGCAATTTTTTTTGGTGTAGCTTTAGATCAGCAGTCCATCATCTTTGATGCCATGTAAATGTGTTGAACCTATGTAGAATATATATATATATATATATATATAAACAATAATACATACATTTGCAGAGAGAATTTGAGAAACAAGAAGAAGGAGAGAAAGAATCAAAGAATTTTCATTAACCGTTCTGAATAATGAATAATTTACACATGATATGCTCTGTATAACTCAATGAGTTCACACTGGATATGAACCAATGCACCATGGTGGTGGTCTAGAATGATCTGGACAAACACCATCAGTTAAGGGAGTGAATTTCCACCTAGTCTAGTCTCTCAGGCAATTACGGGAGTGAACTGCCACCTAGTCTAGTCTTTCAGGCAGTTATGGTAGTGAACTGCCACCTAGTTGAGTTAACTAGTCAACTAGTCTTCAGTTAACTGACTGAAAAGAGAGTAGTGAGGAGTTAACTCAGGGAATCAAGGATAATGCGCCAGTTTTTTGATGATCCCAATGAAAGGTTGAATTATCATGGTGATTATCCCAATGTTGCATGGTGATAAAACCAATGCAACATCTAAACTCAACTCAACTATTCAAACTGAAGTGTCAACCGAAAGAGAATATTCTCCAGGTGGAATATTCTCTCCTAAAATATAGGAGAGGATAATGACTAATAATCAAGGAAACACCTTAGTAAATATAAATCCTAGGTGTGTGTGAAGTAACTCCAACAAATCTCCCTCGGGATGTTGAACCTTGCTATTATCTGATTGAACAAAAAGAGAGTTCTTGTGTTGCCATCATCTTTGAATGTTGGCATAGCTTCGACCCACTTAGTGAAGTAGTCTACTACTACGATGATATAGAAGTGCCTCCTGGATGAAGGGGGGTGGAATGTAGTATAATCAATCCCCCACTTAGTGAAGGGGCCAATTGTAATGACGAGAAACATAGGAGCGGGGTGTGTCCTCATCTTTCGAGAGAAGATATAACATGGGTGGCACTTCTTGACCGATTCAATGTAATCATCGATTAACGTCGGCCAAAAGTAAACAACTCATAGAATCATTTGGGATGTTGAAAACCCAGACAAATGACCACCACATGATCCAGTGTGGCAGTCGTTAAGAACGAGCTCAGCTTCTTCATGAGTGAGGCACCGACGAAGGATGCAACCTACACCTCGATGATACAAAGTGTCCTCAAGTATGATATAGTTTTTTTCTTGATGGCATATACATTGACTCTCATCACGAGAACCAGAGGTAGGGAACTTCAAAGTCTAGATATATACTAGTATATAACCATACCAGGGGTCTGAAGATGAAATCAGAAAAAAATCTCCTTTAATCGGTGATTCTTTGGGTGTAACATCACCTGACTCGACCGAAAGTTCCAAGATAATTTCTGCAAAGGCCAATGACTTATTGTATTTCAAAGAAACGAAATCCATGTCAAATTCCTGGAGGATAACAATCCATCTACCGATATTTCCGCTGATTACACGTCGTGTCAACACGTATTGGACTGGATTCACAACGACAATGGCGGTGGTCTTGTGAAGCATGATGTAATGACAAAATGGTTGGATTACTGAGAGGGGGGTTGAATCCGTAATAGAGAAATTTAATACTTTTTAACCATATAATCCAAGTGTTATATCAATGAAGCATTATAATCCAATAACTGCAGAGTAAATAAGCAATGAGCAAGTGAACAAACATACAGATACACAATACACCAGTGTTTTACATGGAAACCCAAATCCTGAGAAAACCACAAAATGCTTTTTCTTATATGTATTGAAGAATTACATTCATTGGAAGCACCAACTTCCTTTGTTTTCCAGTTGCAACTAGAAGGCGGCTCCAACCCCCTAGTTTCTCAAGCTACAACCTGAGGGAAGCTCCAACTCCCCAATTCTCTGGATACAACCAGAAGGAGGCTACGACCCCCTATGTTCTCCAGCTACAACTGGAAGGTGGCTACAACCACCTGTCCTTGCCCCATCCTACCACCCTGAAGTAGAAGTAGAATGATGGAACCACTGTCAACGTGTAACTGTGAGATATACTGTTGTAAACATGTACCAATAAATCTGAACCATGCATCAACCTATACCTCAACCTGTAATCAACCTGTACCATAAACAAGTGCATCAACCATGCACCAACCTGTACCAAATAACCTGTAATCAACCTGTACCATAAACAAGTGCA
>ML802349.1:376660-392860 GCA_009831015.1 Picea engelmannii
AGGTAATAAATCACATGTTCTTCAAGTAGATCGTCCTCTTGAACCAAGACCATACCAATGGTCAACTCTGTCGCGACCAAATACAATAAGAAATCTTTATTATAATTGGGTGGACAAAGTAGAGGGGCAGACATGAGGGCATATTTTAACGCTTTGAATGAGCACTAAGTGGCTTCATCCCAATGGAAAGGGACACCCTTCTTTAGTAAAAACATAAACCCTTTAGTCAACTTGACATGGTTTGCGATAAAACGTCGAAGAAAATTGAATTTTCCCTGTAAACTCTAAGGCTGAGGGACTATGCACGGGGAAGGAAATTGAACTATCACCTCAACCTTTAGAGGATCAATCATGATCCCTATTATAAAAACTATAAAACCTAAAAGATGACCTGACATCATGCAAAAACTACATTTTTTAGGATTCAAGCGAATCTGATAGTAGCGACATCACTCAAAGATAAGTTGGAGGTGCGTGGGATGATCATCTCTCTTACGAGATTGTGATGCTAAATCATTGAGATAGGCCTTGAATATGTGTTTGAGATCATGGAAATCAAAAGACATGGCCCACTAAAAAGTGGCTCCAACGTTCTTCAAGCTAAAAGGCATCTTTCGATAAGCAAATGTAACCCATGGATAGATAAAAGTTGTTTTATGCTAGTCTTCAGGCTTAATCTATATCTGATTGTATCCCAAAAAATCATCCATGAAAGAAAAGACCTCACAACCTACACATTCATCGACAATCTGGTCAATGAATGGGGTGTGTAAATTATCCTTTGGACATGCCTTATTTAAATCACGAAAGTCCATACATACACAAATCGTTCCCTTCTTTTTGTTGACCCGAACAGGATTTGACACCCATTGAGTCAATTGGATGGGGTAGATGAAACCATCTTTGAGTAGTTTCTCTACTTCAACCTTAATAGTTGCCTCTTTCCAAGGATTAATCGAACAAAGCTTCTACTAGACTGGCTTGGCATCAGGGTAAGTCGTTATTTCATGTTCGACGATTATTGGATCAATGCCTAGCATTTCCTCGTAAGACCAGGAAAAAACGTCGTGAAATTATTTAAATAAATCAATATAGATTCAAATCTCCTCGGGGGAGCAGTCTGCTCTGACGAAGACATTCTCCATGACACTAGGGTTTCTGGAGATATCGATAGGTATTGTTTTAGTGATGGTTTCCATATTACCTTTGGTGTAGACTGTGTGCGTAGCCAAAGGATTGATAGGACAAGACCTATCTCCAGTTATAGTCAACACGAATTCAATGGCCTCAATTCTTCCTAACTCCAGGAGAAAATAAGATCTGTGGTGGATATCATCCCATGGTTTTTCTAGACTAGTCAATGCCTCTATAATCACCTCGTCAAAGGGCAAGAGAAATTCTAAGGAATTGGTAGTGGTGAGCGAACATTGAGCCCAGGTAGGCTTGAAAACTAGATCTAAATCTTGTGCAGGAGTCATATAGGGGTCGACGGAAGCTTGTTGGACTATAGATTACGCAACCTCTTTCATGAACAAAGGCATGGCCATGCCATGATACCCTGTCCCTTCCATCATGGCCGATGAGGAAGGAAGAGTCCACAAATCGTTAAAGTAAGTCATACGAAATGACGACACTTGAAATATTTCAGCCTTAGGCTGGTTGGGGATAGTCGATATGAACTTGACATCGCTGGACTGAGGCGAGTAATCAAAAGTACCCATCAAATGCAGGCACAAACCAACCCCTATATTGACAATGTTGAGTTGTGGATTATCAATCATTGGGATTGTGGATTCCCCCGATGAAGGTTCAGGATGAGATAAATACAATTGATCAATGGACACGATCCAACCCTCGTGTGGAAACAACAAGACCCAGAAAATTGTGGCGACCACTGCATGCATAGCATAGGTCCAACTCCTTCCTAACAAGAGGTTGTAGTCGAGAGGTGCATCGACCACTTTAACTTCGATGCACATGGTTTTTCCTCATAACTGCACTGCGAAAGAAGGAATGATTCCATGTGGTCTTAATGAATGACCATCGAAAGAGGTAATAATACTAGGTGATGGAGACAAAATGGGTTGGCCAATGGCCTTCCAGCATGCCAACGAAATCACACATGTCGAGGTGCCCTCATCAACCACCATGCGAAAAATGTTTCAAGTAAAATATTTCGTGGTGTAAGCCACTACTATCTGAAACACGATGTGGTATGGGAGATAAGGTTTCAAGTTGGTTGTATCAAGCATGATCATTCCTGGATTACAAGTCTCGGTAGATCCTAAGGTAGCTAAAAGAGCCTTTCTCTAAGAAGGAAATCTCTAGAGGACCTCCAAAGCAGACATTGCGCAAGGTGTTTGTGACAAATCCTCCACCATAGAGTAGTTCTGGGTGGCCCTCGCATTTGGATTGTGGGAAGCTTTCTTGAACGCCCCTTTCAGGATGTTTTTCATTGTTTCTCCCAACGTCTTCTCAATATGGAGAAGAATAGATGGGTTTTCGACTTCTTTACCCTTCTCAGAAGTGTTTGGCATTCTGTAATCGTGTGTCCTAGTCGCTATATGTGCATCACCTTTCAACATATAAACATTCAAGGTCAAGGGATTACTAGATGATGAAGGGGGTCCCTGACTTCCCCCACCCGTGTTCGCAGAGGCTTGAGTTAAATTTTTCCCATGTGGAAATGGGTTCGTTAACACAACAGGTTGTTGCTGAGCCAGTAACTTTTGGGCCTCCGTGAGCTAAGGGCACAGGTGAGTCAGATGTTCTTCTGTGGAAAGGTTACATGGATACTTCGACTTTCTTTTTTTTGTGTTTCCCCTGCAAGCATTATTGGTGGGTTTCTTATCCCCCTTACCCTTCTTTCGTTGTTTCTTCTTTCCATCAACCTGCTGGTTGGACTTCGGGTTTGTTGATTTCACATTGTGTACATCTGACATTTGAGTAGGGGAAGTAGTCAAACCAATGGTTTGGCTAGACGTTGTCTGTTGTATCAACAACTATTTCAATTGATTAGACAACTTATTAGCAGGCTTTGCTTGTGCTGAACCAACAATACCATCGACATGTGGTCCAAACTTCTGCCTGGTCTTGTCAAGAAGGGACCATAGTGCATCTGAAAAAACTTCGTAAAATAAACCATATTGAGAGTATATCAATTCTAGCTGTTGAGCTCTCATTATCACTTCTTCCTCGAAAAAAACTCCCAACGTTGCTACGTTTTTGGATAACTGAAGTACCAAAGACTTAAGGAACCACCCCAGCAATAATGTTGGTGGAACTGGTACTTTTATCAAACTCTTCTGACGTCGCCATTCTCAAATGTGATCTGAGATATGGTCAACCTTTTTTTGCTCAAAGTTGGCTAGCAACTTGATGCCAACATCGTATCTCACAGGTAATTGAAAATGGTTTAGGAAAACTATTTCCAATTTGCCAAAAGTAGAGTATCTTGAGCGGTCGAGCTCGATGTACCATTTTGCGGCACTCCTGATAAGAGTGCGTTGAAATAGACACAACTGGATGGAGTCGTCTCTCAACAAGTTGGACGATCACCATAGGTGAAAGGTGGTCACATGATCGCTTGGATATTCATTAGGCTTACCTTTGAACTTTGGAATGTCTGAGGGAAACTTGGTCGACATAGGAGACCAATGCAGATCGTGACAAATTGGGTTGTTTAACAATCTTGACAATTCTGGAAATTGCAACATTGTCAAAAATGGTAGCTTGGACTGTTGAGTATGTACAGGAGGAAAGGAGACTGGAATTTGGCTAGCACCAAGTTTCCAGGAAAAGTTAGGCTACTAACTAGGGTTCTGGTAAAAACCATGGTCGTGGCCAGCATACAGATACTACGCTTGTTGAAACATTATTAGCTGACTCTCGTAATTGGATGTTGAGGGATGAGAGTGGATTGGTCCCAACATTGTGTTCCAAAGGTTCTGGAAAGATTTTATCCCTTCCTATCTGATGGAAATAGGTACTGAGCCTTGCCCGGGGTTCCATTGGCCATAGAAGAGGTCTCCCCCAGTCGACATCCCTAACGAGGGGATTGACCCCTGCCATGGATTCTAGGTTCCTTGAGAGGTGGTTCCCCCCTATCCAGGAATAGTACCCTGCACAGGATTTTGTGATCCAAAACCAAGGTTTCCCCCGGCTAAGACGACAACTAATGATAATGCGTTGTTACCAAACGCGTCGAACAAAGAGAATGACAAAGAAGCCACCGACGTGGTGTTGGAAGAAAGTCCTTGACTACCTGATCTGAACAAGATGTAGTTCATGTTTGACCAAGCGGGATGCCGAGGAGAACTGCCTAGCAAGGGGGATGATAGAGGTATATGAGCCCCACTGTAAGGGAAAGCGTTATAGGGGGCTGAGGTTCCCCCCATGGACCCTTTCAGGGTAGAATTAGAGCTCCCTGCCCCCGTACCTAGGGTCTGTAGGGTGGAGTAGGACAGGACATAGTTCGTATCAAAGCCAGGCATCCCATATGAGAACGGAGGGATTGTCTCACTCTGGGTGAACAGAGCGGTGATCGTCGCCATAGACAGAATCAGACCATCGCCCGAAGTAGAGGCAGTCGAGACCATGGTGGTCCGAAATGACGAAGGTGGGTTAGGAGGCGAAATGCCCCCTGTAGTGGCAGATGTAGAGGGAGTGTGAGGAATCTGTGATGAAGTAGAAGCGTTTTCTTCCGTCACTTCTTGTAAAACTATCTGGCGCTCGTGATGAGTTATCCTTGGGGGAATAACTTGTATCAAAACTGGCACTGACAACTTGGTGATCGAAGGGTTATAATGTCCGAGAGCTTCCGCTCCAAGGTCAGAAAGGGTAGGATCCTCTGGATGCAATAGTTCTTCTCTTAGGGATGGCTCGGGTATAGTTTCCTATGGTCCAATCAACTCAAATGACCCTTGTTGGTCAAGTCTTTGCCTTCACGGTGGCGGGGGTGGCTCCAATTCAACCGGTGTCAAGCCCTAAATCCTTTACGACCGACGAAGATCTTGATATTCCACTTTGTGAGAAGATCAATGATACACTAGGTATTTTACTAACGTTGAAAACCAACACTCACTAGAAAGAGTTCCTATGAGATAAAGCAATCAAACCACTAGCTAGTTGGAAGAACAGTTACACTAACCAACATTAGAGAAAGTTACCGGTGCAAGTGCAACTCAAATATGAAATCACCCTCCAGGTATACTCTAAAAATCATGGCTTGATGTCTCTCCTAGGTACCAAGGTATACCCCTGCAGTCACCTGTGTAAGTCACTAAAATAAAGGCAACTAGGTTTCCAACGCACGAACAGTCACCGGGCAGGTACAATCGACAGTCGGGTGGACCGCAATGAGCAAGGTATCTATCCCGAAACATATTGAGGGTATCAAAATAAAGTGTTCTATAAGATGAATGAGGACCTTGAATGGATTCAAGACCCAGGAAGCTCCATGGAAAATGTGATCAACATAATCCCAAGGCAAGTCCTCTATATGCATTCCCCACTACGCTTGGTCCAGATTTGGAGGGGTTATCTTCGCTACCTTTCCGGATGCTACCTCGTGTTTATCCCTTGTGTTAGAGGGGGGTATCAGATAACTTTCACGTTTACTGGAATTTTTACACTCCCTAGCACAGACTCGTATGTTTGTTTTATAGCCTTGAAGAGTTTCCTCTCCAACCTAAATCAAGGCTCTAGCCTAGACTAGTTGATGGACCCTACAAACATAAAGTCTAATAAATTTTAACTAAGCGTTAATTTTAATTGGTTTGTATTAAATTCAAGTAAATGAAGATGAAACTAATGGTGTATTTTAAGAGACGAAAGAGAATAGAATTAAATGAAATTGAAAGCAAACTACTTCTTTTTGACAAATAAAGATTCACAAATTTACACTCTTTAACCAACTTTTCGTAACTACTTTTTCTAAGATATTTAAAAATAAAAACCCAAAACAAGATTTCTCTCGACTACGAGATACTTAAGTGTTCTAAGAATTCAATAAAGAACTTAAGAAAGAACTCTTTCTTCTGATAAACAAAGACAACTAACCTAACTACTTACCAAACAAAGAAAATGTTTTTTTTTTATGCTTCAAAATAAGAAACTTGAAATAACTTCTTTTTCTTTTCTTCTAAAGAAAGTGAAAAGGGAAAAATTGAAGACAAGACAAGACCAAAAATTGACTTCAGGTCTACTGCAGATCGCAGGGAGTCACTGACAATACTAAACAAACTGATCAGAAAAGACCCACAAAATTGTCTCAAACCCTTACTAAGAAAACACAAGAAATCTTGACAAAGAAATAAGCTAACTGACGTCAAACCCAGGCTAAACACTGTAACAATAGAGACTAGGACTAGATCAAGAAAACCCTTGAGAAGTATGACTTCGATCAGGGAAGAGGTTGACTGCTTCTTCTTGAAGAAATAATTTCTTGACACAGGAACGCTACTAACACTTAAGCAACGTGTGTATGTACGCGGGCTGTCCAAAGGTAGGGTGCATATGTACGCATGTAGGCCCACTACAGGCCACTTACACCTCTGTAACTTCTCAAAATGAAAACTAACAGTCAAGGCTGATAAGGTAGGGAGTACTGGTATGGAAGACCAGAATCCCTCAAATACACAACAACTTATAGAAAACTCAAAAAAGGTAATCAAAACCAATTAAAAAACCCAAAACGATATTCCCTAAAAACCCTAGAGGCTTCCCCAATATGGTCGCCAATTCTGCTATAGTGGGAAAACCCCCCTATGGACTACACTAGGGTTCAACGTACAAGCAAAGCTAATGTTGAAGGAAAATCTCCCCGTGGACAGGTAGATCTCCTCTTGAGAGCTAGACTCTTAACTCTTAAGACAAAAGATGCTTATCATGGGAACTGACTTCCTTTTAGATCTAGATAAACTAATGTGTGAGGAGGAAGGAGAAAATAAGTACCTTTTACCGGTGTTTGTCCCTGCACGGTCCGAGTTCAGCTCCAATCTTTTGCTCCTCGATAAGCCTTGTAGAAAAAACAAAAGTACAACCACTTCCTACTCTACTGAGATTAGTTTCAAACAGATCTATCTATTAGAGACAAGTTCATGTGAGACTAAGCACAAACTAGAAAGAAACATGCCAAGCATATCATATTGATGAGAACAACAACGAAGGAAACTTACAACCGTATATGCGAGTGCAACAACTTCATCAAGTCCTCCTTGTCTAACCCTTGCTCAAAAGACCCATGATCAGAATGACAATAACTTCACTGATTATTCTCCTCCACTTCACTGTGTGTTTCCTATGAGATCATAGATTTCATGCCTCCAATTATTCCCCCCCTTTTACCATGAGAGGGCTTGCTTATATAGGTTTAGAGAGGCCCAACCACTTGAGATATCTTTGGGGTAAGTTGAGGATTTTCCTCCTTCAGTTAGGGATCTTCCCTAAGATCATGGCTTGACCAAGGATTTGAATCCAACTGCCTTTAGAGATTGAAGAGATCTTCTCCTCATTCTTCTCAACAAACCAATTTTCACCCAAAATAGGTAGCGCTCTCCCAAAAGGGGCATCAGAGCACTATAACGCTCCCTAACAATGCATAGGGGGGTGCCAACACTCCTAACAGTAGTAACGCTCCTCAAAAAGGGCAGACAGAGCATTATAACTCTCCCTAAGAGTGTATAGGGGAGCGCCAACACTCCTAATAGTGGTATAAGGGAGTGTTCTCCTCTAAAACTCAATTTTTAGTGGTTATTTCAAATGGAAAGAGGTTCATAACCCTGTTAACCCATTCCTCTTCTTCCAAATAAAATGTTTGAGGTGTTTCAAGTGTCCTTCCGATGTCGTTATAAGCACGACATAGGAATTATGGAAGTATACTTTTTCTGACACTTGTGACACTTGCGACCAAAATGCGACACTTGTGACACTTGTAATGACGACACTTGCGACACTATCGAAGTGAGTAATTTTGATGTGTAACAAATTTCCCCCAAGTATGAAGTTAGAAGACGAGAACTGATAACTGAAATGATTTGCATACTTTCAAGCAAGGGTATAGATGCAGAGAATCTGATAGAAGCTGCACACAAATATCCAACAAATATTATGACATGTTTCAAACCCAAGGCAGACATACCTATGCTTGGGTGATAAAGACTTGCAAGACATGGCTGCCATAAAATACACTGTGGATCCATAATTGTATTGATAAAAGGTATAGCCACCGAGGATACAATGTGGATCTATACTCCTATGACCTAAACTGATCGTATCCATGAATAATACACAGTGGATCTACGATATGACAAGACATAGCCATGACCAATACAAAGTGGATCTATGTAACAGTATATGTGTCATTGTTCAAAAGAAACTCCTTCGCAACCTGGGCAAAGTACATATAAGAGTGATGACTCAACCCAGGGTCTTCTTACCAATCCCGATGTAGTATGAATCTAACCATGTGAATAGATGTCCTTATGTCAAACATGGAAGAAACCACTTGATTACCAGTAAATGATGTAAACCATTAACAAGCGCGAGGGAGATCACCATTGATGTCAATGATTCCCAAGGTACTCTAGTACATTCCAATAAATGTGAATGGATGAGATGAAGTCGAACATTCGTGGAATCATCTAATCAGAGGTCAATGATGTAAACCCATTGTCAGACGTGAGGAGGCCTGCCATTGAGGTATGCAGGTCCCAAAGTACTAATTGGTTTCTAAGTCTAGTCCCTGGATAATGTGTTGAAGTCGACAGGGATAGACTCGTCGAAGGAGGGCATTGATGTATCCCCCATCAACGACATGAAATGGACACAAATATGTAATTGTTAGATCAAATGAACATGGACTGACATGGGTATTGAGACAATATATTTGTGACGGATGACTCTCAAGGCGGATACTTCCCTTGAACACTGAAGGTACAACAACAGAAACATGACAAGAACCAAAACACGACGATGCAATGGATACTGTGACTTTCATCGGGTGACCCAAAGGAGTAAGAAAAACTTAGATGATTGGTTTAGTGAAGAGGTTTAGTGGATTAAGATGTGCACAAAGACAAAGTGTCGTGTTCAAGGGCGACTCTAAGAGTTACTTGGTAATGTTCCCAAAAACTGCTTGGCTTGCTTCCTTCAAATTTTTTCCCCATCCAGATAGACGAGTACCTCTTTTTAATTTAATGAGCTCAAGGAGGGTAACACATGCTCGATATAACTCACCTTTGGTAAGTTCCTCTTCCTTTATTTAATGAAATGGAAGAAGTAAGGGTTCGATCTCGTATGGGCCCTTTAATGTATGATGGTTTAATGAGTCGAGAGAAGGTAAACTCGAAGGTTTTTCATGATTATAGAGTCTGGAAAAACACTTATAATAGAACTCTCAGTTCCTTTTTCATAAAGTATTCTGATGAGACCGAAAAAGAGATAAACTATCACTCAATAGATGTTTTCTTCAAATACTTTAACGAGCGTGAAGAGAACAAGGCCGCTCGACAATCTTTTCATGTTTAGAGAGTCTGAAAAGAACTTAAAGATAACTCCAATGTTGTCCTTTTTCATAATGTTAGTCTCGCGAGGCCGAAAAAGAGATAAATTATCACTCGAAAGATGCCCTTTCAAATCTTTTAACGAGTGGGAAAGGAAGCAAGATCACTCGGCAATCTTTTCATGTTTAGAGAGTCTAAAAAGAGATTAAAGGAGACTCCAGGGGGTTCCTTTTTCATGTATCCATACAGGTCCGAAAAAGAGATAAAAGTTTACCCGGATGCATTCTCATGTATTTACGAGCATGAGAAAGAACAAAGACTAATCTCAGTATGCCCCCATCTTGAAAATCTAGTGTCTTAACTCCAGAATGATCATTAAAGGCTGGAGACATGCCCCCAAAGCTTCAATTCATTCACTGATTTTAAGGTTGTCACCGATTTCTCTACTAGAGGAGAAAAAGGAGAAGGGTGGATGAAAAGAAGGTTCAAGAGAGGCAACTATTTCATTTTTTAACGATCTTGACACAGGAAAAGAACTATTCTCAGGGCCTCTATTTCATTTTTTAACGAGCTTGCCACAGAGAAGAGAAACTATGCTCGTGACTGCTTCTTGATTATGGCTTCCAAGAGAATAACGCTCTGGAAGGATACCATGTCAAGGGACAAAACTCGGTCATGGCTTCCAAGAGATCGTCGCTGGATGGAAGATAATCACTCAAGAAGGAACACATGTCGAGGGTCATGATAGGAGTAAGGAGATCATGCTCCAATAACCCTACCGCAAAAATTACCATGTCAACTACTGGATCCAAAACATCAGAAGTCGAAGCCATGGGAGACGATAGAAAATCGTCGTCAGGAGGGGAGATAGATTGTATATCTGACCGAATTTCTTCATGAGGGGTAAGAAAAGAGGATCGGTGACGGTTATTATCTCGAGGTAACTTGTCAATACGAAGCATTTCTAGAATAGATTCATCAAAAGGAAAAATTGGGGAAATGCAGTCGATTGTAGATGACAAGGAACTCAATCGTGATTGCATCGAGGAAACATCAGGTGCCAATAGATGTTGGTCATCTAACTAGGGAGAAGCATATTGGGTAGAAACATATGATGTTTCGGCTGGACTAAGTGGCATGTTGTCACCTAATGCATCAAATTCCAATGGACGAGATACAATCCAAGGGTCAGATGATTCCAAAGATTGATAAGCCACGGTTGAAATCATATCGACGATGGAAATATGATGTGTAGTCGGTGGAAGTGGTGTAGGGAAGGTACCATGAGGCTAGAATATTTCAGTAAGCCAAAACCAATGCTTTCATACATGATCTTGTGGTCTCCCAAAAACGGAATATTGTTGGTAGAGGGAACGCGAGCATCGGTCGTGCAGAAATCCAACTGATCAACAGTGACAATTTTGTCCTGATGAGGAAATTTTACACATTGAAAGACCGACGAGGCAACGACAGTCATAGCATAAAACCAACTTCTTCCAAGTAACAAGTTGTAATCGAGGGGAGTATCGACCACCTTGACATCAACAATAACAGTTTTTCCACCCAATTGGATGGGCAGGGACTGTAAAAGACCATGGGGATGAAAACCTCGCCCATCGAAGGTGTGTAGCATCGTTGGGGATTTGTTAAGTGCAAGTGATTTTAAACCTTTCCAACACACTAAAGACATGACATAGGTTGAGGCTCCCTCATCCAAAATAGTTCGGTGGATTTGTTGATTGTGAACAACAACATCAACTTGGAAAGAAAGTTGGTGGGAGAGTCAAGACGCATAATTGTCCAGGTTAAACATGATATGGTTGGACAACTCAGGATCAACAGGTCAAATAGTGGCCAAGAGCATTCTACGTTGACTGGGGCAGTGTTGTAGAACTTCTAACGCAGACATAGCACACGGTGCTTGAACCAAATATTCAACAATGTTGTAGTTCTGGGTGGCATGTGAACTAGGATTAAAGGTATATTTGCGGATAGTTCTCTTAGGAGGGCATGAGATAGAGTCAAACGCGGGTTTCTCAATATGAAGTGGTCCAGATGAAGGATTAACCGATGGAAGACTAACGGAGGATGATGATGGGTCCGGTAAAGTACCGGTACCGTTAATGTCTTTTCCTTTGTCAGGGTTAGCTGGTGTGTCATATGTATTAGAGCGAGTGGTCAAATTAATCCCATTAAACATATAAATATGTGCACTCAACGAGGCCTCATCATTAGGATGGCTAGAACTGCCCCCAGGAGAGGGGTTTTCAACAACCATGGATTGCTACTGTGGAAAAACCAGAGTAAGCACAACGGGTTTTGACTTTCCTTGGAAACTTTTGGCCACTTCATTGCGAAGTGGACAGTCTCGAGTGTAGTGATCGTCACCACAAATGATACATGGGAATTTCAGTTTTCATTGTGTTTGCTTATCGGTAGCAGGTGTTTGATTGTTTGGTTGTTCATTGTTATTTTTTGATTTATTCTGTCTTCTTCTTACCTATGGATTGTTGTGAAGGGGAAGATTGAACTGCATTCACCTCATAGATCTGAATTTGGGGGGAGGTAAAAGAGAGTGTGAGCGATTGGGAAAAAGATTGAGTTTTGATGGAACCGATAACACCATCTGCATGAGATGAGGATGATGGTTTAGATGGATCAGTATTAGCTCGAGTAGCATTCAGAAGAAAATCATACAAAGTACCATATTGGGAATAAACCAAATCTAAATACTGAGCCCGAGCGATGGCTTGTTCCTCTGTGACCGCACCACCCATAATGACATCACGAGAAATCGGGGGTAATAGTGATTTAGTAAACCATTCTGCCAATACTATGTCAGGGATGACTACCTTGATCATCTTTCATCGTCGCCTCCACTCATGAATATGGTCAGAGATATGCACGGAGTTAGTTTGATGAAGGGAGGTCAAGATTTCAGTACCTGTCTCGTAGCGAATAGGCAGTTGAAAGTGTGTGAGGAAAGACATGGAGAGGGAATTGAAATCATGAAAAGAAGCACGTGGTAGTTCAATATACCACTTTACTGCCGAGCCGGTAAGTGTTCGCTGGAAAAGACGCAAACATACAGAATCATCCATGAGGGAGTTTGATGAACACCACTAATGGAAATTCATCACATGGTTGTTCGGAGATTCATCAAGCCCTCCTTGTCTAACTCTTGCTCAAAATAACCACGATCAGAATGACAATAACTTCACTGATTATTCTCCTCCACTTCACTGTGTGTTTCCTATGAGATCATAGGTTTGATGACTCCAATTATTCCCCCCCTTTTTCCATGAGAGGGCCTGCTTATATAGGTTTAGAGAGGCCCAACCATCTAAAGTATCCTACTTTCAACAACTACCACGACAATACCCCACATTCATGCATACAATACAAAGTATAAGGATCCAGTAACTCTACCTTAAACTTTGTGTCCAGTGTCAATCCTTTTGTGTTCTGTTGTTCCTTGACTACAAATATCCTCCCAAGGTTGACCTGTATTCATAAACAAAAAAACAAAGAACTACGAACATGTATATTATATATGAATTAGTGGGTTAGATGTCATAATCAAATATAAATCAAACATAAAGATTGAACACATCATATGGCGGAACATAAAAAGTACTTCTTTATATTAATCTCACAAAGTCACTTACAAATGAGATCAGAAACTTCTCCTCGAACTTGGTCCAGGCTCCTCTTCACCAAGATCCAACTTCTTCCACGTATCTTTCTCCTCTCACAATTCTCTCTAGGGAAATGGCATAAGCTTATGAATGAGGAAAAAGGCAAGAATAGGGAATTGTGGCTCAAAACTCACAACATGGCTACAAATTCTTGGGGCAAGGAGGGAAAGTAAAATGGGCAGATTTTTACTGTTCTTATGATTAAATTTTGAATGATACCTCAACACCTCCTTTTATATGACAAAAGGATGGTTATTCAGTTGGGTGACGGGCTATAGGCAGTGGGACAGTTGGGAAACTACCCAATAGCCCGTAATCTCAACGAATTCCTTGCAACTTTTTAATTTTTACTACTTTTGTGAGTATACGTGGGCTGTAATGTTGCATCTAGTGTACGTATGTGAGTTGTAGTGGTGCAGAAAGCATGTGTACATGGGAAGTAATGGTGTAGGGTGCGTACATCTTCAAAAATATGGCTTTTAAGAAGAGCTTCTCAGTGATGGCTTGGCAAAAATAGAAAGTAATATGGCCTGATGCCAGGTATGAATGTATGGTGAAATTTAGGGTTATAAAAATTTTGGAAAACCATTTTGGCCAGCCCGTGACATCTTCCACCATTCCTTCCTGTGGGTGGTCTGACACGGTTGTTTGGGATTCGTCTGGTTCAACTACTACTGCCAGATTTGTATCTATCTCATTGACTCTTGGAGCTACTTCAGGGTTCTCTGGTTGCACCTCCTTCAGGGTTCTTGTTCCCTGGTTCGATTTCTCCTGTGCCTCTACCGACATATCCACATTCATTCCCTCAGGTGATGGTTGTTGGACTTCTTCTACCACAATTGTGGGGTTTATCAATGTCATATCTGGTGAGGTTATCTCATCTATATTGACGATCTATGGTGGTTGTTGTTCGCCTTCCTCTAATTGTACCTGTTCTCTGGTTCTAACTCTGGAGTCCTAACCCGCACATAGGTAGAGAAATATATTAAGATGTAATAAAGGTCAATATTAATAAGGCCTTTCAATAAAATAGAATAAGGCGGATGTAAGAAGACCTAATAGAAGCTTCCGCTTCTAGAAGGATCTTCCTCTGGATGCTTCTCTTGATAGACATATCTAGTATAAATAAGGGTCGAGGGTATGAAAACCCTAGCTTGGAGATTATTATAATAGAGCACTGCTCAACTAGAGGTTTCCCCCTCGAAGAGGCCCGTGAACATTGCTTTCTGAATCAAAGTGTTATTTCTGTTGTTGTTCTTATATCATTTATGTGTTATTGTGGAGATTATGCTGGTTACATTGCTGTTATTCTGCCATTTCTAGCATTTTATTTATGTTCTGTATACTTTTTATATCTGGTATATTACAGGTTATTTCATCTATATTGACGATCTCTGGTGGTTGTTGTTCACCTTCC
This sequence comes from Picea engelmannii, assembly GCA_009831015.1. Classification (NCBI taxonomy): domain Eukaryota; kingdom Viridiplantae; phylum Streptophyta; class Pinopsida; order Pinales; family Pinaceae; genus Picea; species Picea engelmannii. The sequence continues at coordinate 391,279 of ML802349.1, forward strand.
TCTGATTGTACTTGTTCCCTGGTTCTAACTCTAGAGTGTCTTGTAGTCTGTGTCAACTCTGCTTGTTTTGGTGGTTCCATAGTGGTGAATTTAAAGTGTTGGATGAGTTCAATGGTCTCTGTAACCTCTGTGAGCTGCGCTTTGTGCTTCGTATTCTTTCTTGCTCTTTGTCTTTTCCATTCTCGCAATAAATTGTTTGCGCCCACGTCCGTGTTTTGTATGGGCATCATATGAAACTTGTTTGAAGATGTTACCTTTATGACGGATTCAATGAACCTCTGGTTCCTTCATACTTGTCATTACTCTCCCTCAATGTCTCCAGTTGGCACAGTTAATGTGTCATCCTGTCGGTCCTTTCCAACATTTAGTTCCGCATAACTTCGTCGTTTCATACTGCTTTTGTTGTATTTCCAATTCCCGCTTGTTTCCCTTTTGACCTGGCCATTGGCCTTGTCCTCGTCAAGTTTGTGTTCCTAAGTGTGCATGCTCCTTCTTCTTTTGGTGCACTGTGCCTCTATTGGTACTATTTACTCTCATATATATATATATATATATATATATATATATATATATATTACTGCGCAGTTTTCAAGTTGTGGGTGGTCGACTGTCTTTGTACAGATTTAGTCGGCTCTTGTTGATCATCCCTCTGAGTTATGCACCTAATAAATCCTTCAACTTTATAGCTCCCCCATCTTTGAAAGTTTTTACTTTGTACGTTCCTAACCAGTGCATTCTGAGTTTTCCTAGGTGTTGAATGGATTTGTTGTCATACATCAACACTAAATCGCCTTCCTTGAAGGTTTTCTTCTTGATGTATCTGTCATTCCAAGCTTTGTCCCTTTCTTTCTGAACTTGTTGGTGGAATCCCACTAGGATCTGATCTTCATCCATGGTCATCAACTAATTTAGTATCCCCTGTACTATGCCTCATTCCATCATCTGTGTAATTGATGTTGGTTGTGGAGCCTGATTATCTTCCTGATTTAGAGGTCTTTTACTTTCAGCCGTGTTTATACCCCATGAAGTATTTACACCCCAGAAGTATGTACACTCTTCCACGCGGGGGAGTGGAGAGGGGGGTAACCCCCTCTGCAGGGTCCGGGGGGGCTATCCCCCCGGCTGGGGGGTCTGGGGGCAAGTGGGCCCCCAGTGGGGGTTCGGGGGCGAATCCCCCAAAGCAAAAATTTCCTTGTAAAAGTATATTATAATTTCATTGTAAATCTGGACCGTTCATTATAAGGTCGCAAATCTAACGATAGAGATTATGTTAGGGTTTTTTTCCCTAGAAAGCAACCCTCTTTTATGAGGGAAATGTATTGCAGCTATGTATGTTGGCGAGTATTGTATTCTGAGAGAGGAGACTGTGAGAGAAAGAAGAGGAAGTTACAACGAGTTTTGCTGTAGGTTGTATCCCTTCATTTTGCTGGATAATAAAGAAAGGACCTGGCAATTTCTCTGGTGGACGTAGCCCACACTAGGTGAACCACGCAAATATGTGTCTCTCTTGTATTGTGTATCTTCTGTGTTTTGTTTCTGCATTTGTTTTATTTTATTTCTCCGTGGTCCTGTTTTTCTAACA
>ML802349.1:396774-418101 GCA_009831015.1 Picea engelmannii
CACTCTTCCACCTGAGGGAGTACAGAGGGGGGTACCCCCTCTGCGGGGTCCGGGGGGGCTGTCCCCCCGATTGAGGGGTCTGGGGGCAAGCATCCCCCCAGCGGGGGTTTGGGGGTGAAGCCCCCAAAGAAAAAATTTCCTTGTAAAAGTACAATGTAATTTCATTGTAAATCTGGACCATTCATTATAAGGTCACAGATCTAATGATAGAGATTATGTTAGGGTTTTTTTCCCTAGAAGGCAACCCTCTTTTATGAGGAAATGTATTGCGGCTATGTATGTTGGCGAGCATTGTATTCTGAGAGAGGATACTGTGAGAGAAAGAAGAGGAAGTTACAATGAGTTTTGTTGTAGGTTGTATCCCTTCATTTTGCTGGATAATAAAGAAAGGACCTAGCAATTTCTCTGGTGGACGTAGCCCACACTGGGTGAACCATGTAAATCTATGTCTCTCTTGTATTGTGTATCTTCTCTGTTTTGTTTATGCATTTGTTTTATTTTATTTCTCAGCGGTCCTATTTTTCTAACAATTGTTGCTATGTGAAAGCTTGGTACTATAAATTATAATGGAACCACTGCTTCTTGGACATATACCAGTTTAAATGGCTTATGGCTTATCAACGTTTTGCACGTAGTCTTGTAGGCCCACAATACTGCTGGTATTTTGAGGTCCCAATCATCCCTGTTGACATTATAGATCTTTGTTAGTGCATTCTCAAGGATTTTGTTAAATGCCTCTACTGTGCCATTTGCCTGTGGGTGATATGGTGTGCTCTTCTGATGATGGACTTCAAACTCTTTAGTCATAGCATTGATAGTGTTGATAATGAAGTGCATGCCTTGGCTTCTCATCAAAAATTGTGGGCACCCAAATTGAGTGATTACTTGTTCAAATAGAAAGTGTGCTACTATTTCTACACTGCAATCCTTCATTGGTGCATCTTCCTCCCATCTTGTTAGGTATTCCTTCATGGTGATAATGTACCTTGCTCCTGTTCTTTTTGTTCATGGGTTGATTGGTCCCACAAATTCTATTTCCCATTTCTCGAATGCCTGTAATGTTACATGTGGTCGTAAATGAATCTCATCCCTTCTATTGGGTTTACCAACCCTTTGACAGACGTCACATATTTGGCAGTATTCCTTCGAGTCTCTGTGAATGGTTGGCCACCATAGTCCTGCCTGCAATACCTTATGCGCGGTAGATTTTCCTGTGTAATGTCCTCCTATTATTCCCTCATGGGATTCTGTTAAAACTCTTGGTCTTTCATTTTCTAACACATATATTCGCAAGATGTTATCTGCGCCCATTTTGTATAAGTGTCATGTGATCAGTTGATAGTTTTTAGCCCAGACTACTAGGTTTTTCTTCTACGCAATGTTGTATTCCTGCGGCATAATACCTATTCTCAAGTACTAAATGATATCTACAAATTATTCATCAACGATATGGACTGAAAATAACTATGCATCCATGAATTTGTCCTCTAAATGAACAAGTTCTTCCACGTTTGTGACTCTTGATAGGTGGTCAAGTCTTGCATTCAATTTTCCTGGCTTGACTATTAATTCAAAGCCAAATTCTTGAAATAGTAGTAACCATCGACAAATTCTCCCCCCCCAACACTGGCTTGTTGACTAGGTATTTAAGAGCTGAGTGGTCTATGAACATTTTAAAGTGTTTTCCCAATAAGTAATGTCTGAACTTTTGTAGTGCGTAGACCATACCTAGGCCTTCTCTCTCTGTGGTGTTATAGTTTTGTTCTGATTCTGACAGCTTTCTACTCGCAAATGCTATGGGGTGGTCCAAATCCCCCGCTCTTGGCTATGCCAAGATAGCTCCAAGTGTTGTGGTTGATGCATCTACATGGACATTAAATGTCTTCTCCTAGTCTAGGAATACTAGTATTGGCACGATGACCATATTTTATTTTAGCATATCCAGACCATGTTGACAATCGTCGTTCCACTGAAACTTTGTATCTTTTCTTAACAAATTTTCCATTGCTGCGGTAATCTGCGCATATTCTTTGATAAAATTTATGTACTATCCTGTGTGTCCCAATGTTTCTCTTAGTTGATAGACTGTTTTTGGTGGTGGCAAGTTAAAAATTACTGCGATCTTTGCAATATCTACTAGTAAACCTTGTTTGCATACTATATGGACCAATAGTATCCCAAACGATGTTCTAAATATTCATTTTTTTTTATGTTTAGTGATATCTGGCACTACCTACATCTTTATAACATTAGCCGTAAGACCTCTACATGATCTTTCAATAGACTATAGACTGTCCAATCATTCAATTAGACATCTAGAAATTGGTGGATAAATTCCTTAAATGCGATGATGACTACTCTGGAAAATATGGTTGGTGCATTCTTCAGTTCAAACGACATGACTATATACTGGTAGGATCCCCATTCGGTAGAAAATGTGTTCTTGTATCTATCTTCCTGTGCTATCTTGATCTGGTGGTAGCCTCAGAATCCATCAGTGAATGAGTAAACTTTGTGTCCTCCTACATTCTCCAACACTTCATCCATGAAAGGTGTAGGGAACGGGTCATGTAGGCATGCATCGTTCAATTTCCTCAAGTTGACGCATATCCTTATCCCTCCTTGTTTTTTCTCCTGAACTACCATCGAGCTTATCCATTACGATTCTTCCATTGGTTCTATGACTCTCTCTTTGAGCATCCTATCGATCTCAGCTTTGAATTTATGCTTATATATCGGGTTCAATTTGTATGCTCGTTGTCTCATCGGTCTCACGTCAGCTCCAAGTGGTATCTTCATTTCTCCTAGATCTCCTTCTATACCCTTCATCTCTGTAAATGTTGTGGGAAACAGGTCGTTGTACTCATGCAGTAACTCTGTTATGATTTCTACTGTTTGGTCATCCCAGTAATCTCCAATGCTGGCCATTTTGGGATTCTCGACTGTCCCAATGTTGACTTTATTCACCTTGATCAATGCAACAATGACTTCTGATTTTATACGTGGACCCTCCACTTCTCTTTCTCCTTCCGCTTCCTCGATATGAATATCACATAGATCATCTTCCTCTAGTGCGTCCTCATGCACATGGTAACATGACAACAATTCCTTGACTGTTTGTTTGTTCCATTGTTGTTCTTTTGTTATGAGTTCCCCTTCTGGTTCCTTTATGAATATCATCCCTCTTATCTATTTAAGACCTGCATCTATGTTGGGGTTTTCATGCCCAAATGAAAATGTGACTGTAAAGTTTTGTTGCAATACCATCCAGGTCGTAGTTCCTTTGTGTAGTTCTTGGTCTGTATACTAGTTTGTTGATATGCACTCTAGAGTGTGTATAAAATGATGATGCCATTCCTCTGGCGGTGTCAATTTCCACAACGTTCTGTACTTCTCCAAGTGTTCTGTTGGTTCCCCCTTTCCATCATACTTCTGCTGCTTGTTGTTTTTCTATTCTGCACTGAGCCTTATGTGTAGTAACTTATTACATTGGTACCAAGATGTGATTGTCTCTTTGTGTGTGCCCCACCATCTTGTAGGTGTCACCTTGAGTGCTATATCAAGTGCTAAGAGTCTCTGATTCTCTGAAACTTCATCTTCATACTATGCCAAGAATACTTCCAGATCGTTTACTCTGTGGAAACTTGGTGGTTAACTTATCTTCGTGCCTACCCATCTTAATGCACAGTCTATTCGTGCACATATTCTCATGGAAACTTAATGTATTCTTTGTTGCCAGTTCTCTAAATCAATATCTGAGTTTGTTGCACATGAAATAATGCTCTGCCAACTAAGTATTCCATCTACAGTTGGGTTTACGTAATCCTCATCGCACGCAGTTGTTTTGTACAACTGAATAATCTCCTCTAAGTCTAAGAAAGTGGGTTCTACAAACCTTTCCCCTTCTGATGGGTCTAATGGTGCAATGACCCTGTATTCACCTGACTCAAATGCCATTTTTCGCGTCTTTATATTTATTATGGCTTGGTTGTCAAACGCCCAATCCAAGCCAAGAAACACTAGATATGGTGTTGTGTCGTCCACTATTTCAATCACTTCAAAATCTTCTTTAGTGCGCACTCCATCTAGGTCTACTGTCACTCCTTTCAGTCTACCAATTGGTAGGACTCTGTGTTGGTTTGCTAGTTTTAGTTGAACATGTGAATATCCTAATGTGGGCTCTCCCATGCATTGCCATGTCTTATTTGGTAATACATTCACTTCAGATCCTATATCTAGTATGATGTCTCCCATGTTGAAATCTCTGATGTTTACATTCAGTATGAACTCCCTACTTGTTATTCTCCTTGTATGTAGGTGATTGACTATCTTTTTTTCTAGTTTTCCTTCTGTCTCTATACTACATCTTTCTAATATGTTTTGTAGTATTTTCACAGATGATTGATCGTTTAATAATTTGACACATGATTGAAAAAATCCTTTGATTATACTTACTTGTCCAATGGGTTTCATTTCATTGGTATGATCCAATAACAAAGGCATCTCATACTCTGGTGCTTCCTTTCTTTGTTGCACAGTCGAAGTTAACGCAATGTACTTTTGAAATTCTTGTCGGGATTGCTTAAATATGTCCTCCTTCTGGGCATCAAACTACATCCTTGGCTCAACATTCTTCTTTACCAACTGGTGTTGTATTGGCTCTTCTCAGACTGTGTCGTTCCCTATTTTATCTCCTCCGCGGGTGACTATGTTGATGTTCCTTCCTTCGTCCCTCACTTTGGTTGAGATCCACTGAACATTCTGGTTGTTCTGGTTCCTCTTTTCCTAGATTTTTACTGATAGTGTTGGAAATTCTTCCGTATCATGGTCAGATGCACGAAAATACATACATGTTGTTGGTGGAAGTGGACATTCCCTTGCATAATGTCCTAGTTGCTGAAAATTGTGACATACCACTGGTCCTCTACCTCGTCCAAAACCCCCTCTTGCTCGTCCTCATCCTCTATAGCACACTCGATCTCCTCTCGACACGTTATACTAAGGAGCCTGATTATACTACACAATATTGTAGTGAGGTTATGTTGTACTGTGGTTGCGCAGTGTTATATGGTTGTTGCGCAGTATTGTATGGGGATGGAACTTGGTTAAATTGCGGTGCGGATTTCCCAGTCATCATTTCTTCCTGCACTCTATATGCATCTGATGTCCTCTCTCGCATCGATTCCATAGTTCTACAATCTTTGTCACCGTGGCCCACTGAGTTGCAAAAGTTACAATAGGAAATCTTTGGGACCGTCTGGTATTTCTACATCATTGAGCAGTGATATGGATCATGGCCCAGTTTCTTAAAAAAATTTCACCATAGTTCTCATGTTGGTAATAGGTTTGGCATTCCTGTTGTCATGTACTACGTGAATGTTGGGCATTCGTTCTTGTGGTGTCCTTTCAACTTGCATGTAATACACCAGATGACTTCTCGTTTTTCCTCACTTTTATTCTATTTTAGATGGAATGTTAAGTTCTTCAAATCCTCCTTCATTTATTCGATGGTTGGGTCTATCTATTGATACTGGTTTTCTTCCAGTTGCAGGGTTGTCTGCAAAGCCTCTACCTGCGTCTGAAACTTCTATTGTCGCAATGGATATTTTAAGTGGGGTAGTAGTGAATTGACGAACAAGTGCCTATGTTGCATATAGGTCATGATATATTTCAAATTTCCCTTCAGTCGCTTGAATCTCTGGTCAATCTACCATACAGATTCTCCCAGTTTTTGTCTAATTTCAATCATCTCATTCATGTACTGATTTTCTGAACTTGGCTTCTGGAACTCATTTATACACAATTTATTGATGTCTGTAATTGTTCTGGTTGTCCCTGGTGGATTTTTTGTAACTAAACTCACGTACCAATCCAGTGCACGATCCCTCGGTGTAATCGCTAGCTATGTCAGTTTAATATCTTCTTTTGTGATCTATTTTTCTTCCCAAATCTTCTCACAAATGAACGATTTTTTTTTCGGGTCCTCCAACGCTTCTCATTTAAATTCTGGTAACCTAATGGTGGGATCATGTCCTTCCATTTTGAATGCTGAACTACTACCTCCACACGGTGTAGAAACTTGACTAGTGTTTCATGAACTGGATCCTCCAGTTGTTGTTCCATGTGTAGATGTACTTCCTGTTGTCTGACTTCTTCTGAACTTTGGTTGTCTAAACGATGGTGTTCTCTTTGATGTATTAGTCGCACATGGGTTTATGGGTTCCACACTGACATTAATATGGATAGGATTGTTGCCTTCTCTTCCCATTCTTGGACATCTTGTCTTCCTCTCATATGTTGCGTGCATGATTTACTCAATCTGCTCCACAACCTAAAGATCCTCTACCTCTTCCTCATCACTCACCAAGCCTTCCCTCGTGGCTATGGATCTCTTCTTGGCATTCACCTTATATTGGTAGGGTACTCCGTTATGCATCTTTCTAGATTTGACCATGATCCACTTGATCTGGTCATCATCCATCATGATTGGGTCCAAGGATTCCTCCTTCTTTCCTTTATTCTTTCCTCCTTCCATTTCTCCTTTTTTTGTCAGTGCTTCCCCCCTTCCCCCATGCACGTAGGGAATTTTAGTTGTCCGATTCCATTGTCATTACACCTTTGTTGTATAGCAGTATCTTGATCGAAGTATACAAAGATCTAATGTACCTTCCTCAAGGTCCACGTAGAAACTCTTACTCCACTGCAATGTACGACTTCATTGTGTCTACTGCAAACTCTATTATAAATCCTGCCACAATATTGTCGAGCCAAAAGTCTACTGTGCAGGTGAAATTATTGTTCACCTACTGTAAGTGCTCGATATGTATTGGGTTTCAATATATCTGTCGGATCTAGTTTGTTGCGTGGTTATCCTTCAACCTTAGTATCCACTTCTGCAATAAGTGTGGAAAATCACAGAAAAAGACTTCATGCAAATCAGTAAACACGTATTTCTCAAGATATTTGTGGGGTGTTACTCTAGGGTTTATGCTATCTTTCTATGCAAACTCCAACTCTTTTGTCCTTAGCTATCTTTCGATATCTTCTTTTGTGGGATTCCACGGTCTCAATATCCCCTTCTAGTAGCTCTTTTCTTTTCTTCTCTGCTTTAATATTCTCTTGCTCCGCCTCCCGCAAATCTTACGTATCTTTTAACAGATCTTCAACATATCTCATCTACTCAATCCTCTACAATTCCTACCAATGGAAACATAACCATTTTTTGTTTAATGATATATCCTATCTGAGTTCGTATTGAGTGATCTAGGGTTCATGTCTATTCGGGGTTCCAACAAATACTCTAAAACATCGGCCCTCCTAGTAAACTAGAAGGCAACAGAGTGCACAAGGTGCACTGCACCGTCACACCCGAGATAGTCTTAATGGGTGGATACAATGCTCATGTGTTTGCAACCTAGAATTGAGTAGGAATCTCTGAGAACTGTATGTTGAAAGTGCTATTGTACTTATTACCACAATACACTGTTATCATGATTTGTGCAGGAAATATAATAACTCATTCATTTAGCTTATCAATATCTATTGAAAGACACTAAAGACACACATGTATTCAATCACATAACACAAATGTTATTGTAGTTCACCACCCACTGGGCTACATCCACAAAGAGATGGCTCTTAGCTCTTTTATTATAGTCGTTCCAAACTACTGTGCCACGCGCTTTACAATTATTCACAGTTGGGTTAAGATCTATTATGAGGTGGAATAGATCACACCAAGCTCCTCAGCTTGCAATCTAACCCTCAAGATATACCCTCCTCAATCCTCTCTAGCGCAACATCTTAAAAAAGTAGGTCATACATCAGAATATTACATAGCCTTCGCTTCCTTGTATTTGTCTCTCTATATCTCTATCAGCTTACTACAACAATCATCTCTCTCAATAATAACGACTAGTCTCATCTCTGAGACCTAGGTATATCTATTTATATATTGCTGGCTCTTCAGCTATTACAATACATTGCAAAAACCCTAACCCTAACGTTGTTAGGTATTCCATGCATGCGCGCGTGTTATTCTACCTTCCATTTGTCACTTTCCTTATGCATGCCTTCTTTTCCAAAAGCACCTTGCTTTCTGCTTTGGTCTACTTCCAATACCTAATATATACTATAGTATACTATATACATGACTTTCTTACTATGTTGTAACTTTTAAGATTTAGTAGGTTGACTCTCGCTGTACATTTTCAGTCAACTACCATTGACTATTCCTTTCATTTTTGTTCCTCCCAAGTCCTTTAGTTGTACATATCTCCCATTCGTGATAGTCTTTACTTCATATGACCCTAGCCAATGCATCTTAAACTTACCAAGGTATCACTCCTTAAAGCTATTCTTTTTAATATGTCTTTCATGCCAGGATTTTTCCTTTTCTTTCTATACTTCCTGGTGAAGTCCTTCTAGAATCCTTTCCTCTTCTATTTCCATTAATAAACTTAAACTCTCTTGTACTACACCTCTTTCTATCATGTTGGTAATTATTGCTATGCACATACTAGGTACCAGAAAGTTTGATGGCACCACTGCTTCCTGTCCATAAACCAATCTGAATGTGTTAGCATTGGAACTCACCCTTGGATTGCAGCAGAGGTAAGCCTAGGCCCATCAATTTGTATGTCACAGTAAATAGTTTAAAGGGTGGTCTAATGGATGAAATCTCAAGGTTATATTGCTTTAACCCAAAATCCTAGACCATGCAATGCATAGGTAAATGAGGTCTTGATCTAACTTCAGTCAGTAAGTTGCAGTAAAAGGGTGAGTAGGGGGAAGAACTGGTAAGGAGATGTAAGGGCATGCTATGGACATCCAGTCTTCCAGTAGCCTAAGCAGAAAAATATTCAAGAATGAGATCCTCTTGTACCCAAAGATTCAAATACTAAGATATTTATAAATGACACAGCTACAACAACATTATGTTCAAACCTAAATCACAATGTTACTGTAATAGCTCAACTGGATCCTCCAATTTTGAGCTACTTACTATTAGAGGGGGAAAAGATAACATGGGAAGTTGATTAAAACTGGTGAAAATATTGCAGTGATCAAACCTTCATCACAACAACATCACAACCCTCGACTGGATACTCTAATTCCAAGTGTCTTAACACATCGTTTATGGGGGGATGGAAAGAAGCTAACTTTCATTAAACAAGAAGTCTCAAATACATGTACATAACTAAAGAACCAAAGGCCTCGCTAAATCTTTACAAGCGGGAGCGTATCTCTACCATCGACACCTACAAAAATATCAAAATTGAGTATTTATACTCAAAACAAAAATCACAAAATCATAATCGAGAAGCTGCATTGAAGGCATTACGTGTGTATGCTTCATGTCAGACTATGAATACAGTCTCTGACCAGACGTGAACTTTGATCAGGCACAAGTGGGATTTAGAACAGACCTGCTGATGAGCTGACTAACTGGCATTCCTTTCCTATGCTTTCTACTTATGGCAGAAACGATGTTCAACCACCGCCAACTACCTTCATAACTGCTTCATTGGGATCGGGGAAGGCTCAAGTCAACTCTGTGCCTGAAAGACATGGAAGCCTCAACATTCACTGTCTGGATCTGATTTGGATGCTTACGGGGAAGCCTGACGATAGATGTGGTTGCTGACGAAGTGATTGGCACACTCGTTATGGAGTAGAAGATAGGATATGGCTAGGTGGACAACTTTGGATGGACGAGGAGATTGAGGATAGAGTGGGGTCCACACAAGCAGGGTTGAGGTGTAATGGGATGGACGTGATGTGGAGTGAGGTGGAAGAGGTGGCGGGAGATGAGAAAGGGACAGGTATCGGTGGGACAGTGAGTGGAATATGGATGGAGAGAGAGAAAGTGATGAGGAGTGGCCACTTTTCGGCCCAGGATAGGACATTATGTGCACATGTGCATATCGAGGCTGTAAAAAGTGGTTTGGAACTTCCTTGCTTTTGGGCCTGATGTGTGTCTTTGGCTAACACGTAGCGCCCTCACAAACCACAACTATTTTTCCCGGCCCACTTTATATTTTTTTTATCTTGTGTGCATGTTGAGGCCCCGATATGGCCATTGACCATCGATCTAGAGTGCTTAGAACTCAACCGCCTAGATTTGCGTACGTCTTACCATGTCGTGCCAAAATGTCACATCACACCTCTGACTTAGGATATAAGCCGAATAGTGGGATTTTTCTCGCTTTCTTTAATTATTTCGCTCGGGGACCAACTTCTTAGGAAAACACCCTCTTTTACAAATAAATGTGATAACATTAGGCTCCATGAGGGATGGCTTGCTCCCTATGAGATGCAAATAACTATTCTGCAGCTTCAGTGCCTTACGTTTGGGCTATGGAGTCACCTATAAAATCGATAAATAAAATAAAAACAATATTTACAAAAACCTGGGAGCCACTTGTGGCTCAAATAAACAACTGCTTGAGAAAATGTCCATTTACAGGGCCACCAAAAACTTGATCGCCCTCCAAATTTTGAAACCTATATTTATTATTCGGATATATCTTAGATATTTTGAAGGGCCTAATCCATAGGGCTTCAAACTTGATGTGCTTTCCTCTAACCTGATTTAGTGCGTCCCATTTGAGAACCAGATCTCCCCAGCTGGAAATCGTCCTTTCTCACCTTTTTGTCAAAGGCTTGCTTGATCTTCTGTTGACATTCATGCACTTGGTCCAGCAGCTTCTCTCTGGTCTGTTACACTTCTACCAGTTGATGTATCCTTCTAATCATATCATCGGGTTCACCTTGGTAGTCTTAGAAGAATTTCTCTATAGGCAGGGCAAGGTGAGAAGGAAAAAATTCTTCATCCCCATAGACAAGTTGGAAAGGGGAGAGGCCCAGGGATCTCTTTGTTGTCACTCGATCATCCCACAGGGAAAACTTAAGCTTTGAATCCCATCCTTTCTTATTGTCCTCTAGCAGTATTTTGATGATCTTTATCAGGCTTTTGTCAGAGGACTCTGCTAGTCCATTGCCTTGGGGTAGTAGGGGGTAGAGTGGATCAATGAAATTATGAACTTCTCATAGAAATTGACCAATGGCTCAAATTTGAAGGATGAAGCATTATCAGTGATGATTATGTTTGGGCAGCCAAACCTTTCCAGTATATCTTCAAGGAAACCAATCATCACTTTTTGAGAAGCACTCCTTGTGGGAATAACTTCTATCCACTTGGTGAAATAATCTGTTGCGGTCAAGATCCACCTATGTTGACCACTTGAAGAAGGATGAATTTATCCAATAAAGTCTAGGCCCCACTGCTGAAAGGGTCCTGAAGATACTACAGGTTTCAATGGAAAATACTTGAACTACTGCTTTCCTGAGAATTTCTGATATTGGATACAAGATCTGATTTTTGCATAGACATCAGTGAATAAAGTGGGCCGGTAGTACCCAACCTTGAGAATTTTGTAGGTTGTGGTTCTCCAGAAATGATGCCCCCCACACAAGCTATCATGAAAGTCAAACATAATCTTTTGGGCCTCCTGTTGGTGTAAACATCTCAGAAGCACACCTAGAGGGTCTTTCCAATACAAGACCTGGTCAATAAGGAAATATCTAATTTCTTTGAGCTTTAAATCTCTTGCCTTGCTCTTCCCCATTCTGTCAGGAGGTCTTAATTCTTGTTGAAAATATATAATGTCTTTGTACCAAGGGAACTCTGCCAATGGAGGGATATCCTAAGGACTGTTATCAAGCATCTTATCTTGTTGATATTCTGGGTAAGTTTTGATGAAATTAACCCCCAAATATTTACAATTAGATTCAGCCAATAGTTTGGCTAAACCTTGACCTTTAACTAGTTTGGTGGGTTTTATTTCCAGATCGAATTCAAGGATCTTGGCAATCCACTTGCTCCTTCTCCAATCTATGTCAGGTTGAACAAGAATGTCCTTCACAGAGGCTGAAGGAACATATGCAATGATCTTTGAATGTAAAACATAGACTCTGAAAGCATTGAGAGATTTCACAAGGGCATAGTCCTGTTTCTCCATGATATCATATTTTTCCTCTGCATTTCTCAATGCCCTGCTGAAAAATGAAATTGGTTGCTCTAGCCCTTCAACATTCTTCTGCATCAAAATTGTTGCCACCTTATCAAAATAAGAAAAATAAAAAATCAGAAAATCCTTGGAATAATCAGGACTGACAAACACATGTGCCTCAGTCAATTCCTTCTTGATCTAGCTGAAGGATTCGTGGGACTCAACATTCTATTTTAATTCATTTCCCTTTATGAGAATGACTATGATATGCTTCACCAGCTCAAAAAAATTGGAAACAACTTTCCTTAAGAAATTATTTTTTCCCAGGAAAGACTGAACTTCCTTCCTAGATCTGGGAATTGACAAGTTTTGAATAGATTCTACCCTTCTTGAATCAATTCTGACCCCATCAGCTGATACTATGTGCCCCAATAATTTCCCTTCCTTCATGGAAAACAAGGATTTCTTGGGATTTAAGGAGAGACCAAACCTTCTTCACTTCAAGAAGAATTTCCTCAGATGATAGTAGTGTTATTTATCAAATCTAGAAAAGAATGTTATATCATCCAGATAGATGATCATAAATTGATCCTTCTCCCCAATGAAGGCGATGTCCATGGCTCGCTGAAAGGTTGCTCCTACATTCATCAATCTAAAGGTCATTTTAGCATACATGAATGTGCCCCAAGGAGTGGTGAAGGCTACCTTTTCTCTGTCTTCAAGAAATACAGAGACCTGATTGTAGCCAAAAAATCCATCAATCATGGAAATCCTATATGCACCAGTTACCCTCTGCAATATGTGTTCCATCTTTGGCAGCCAGTATTTATCCTTCCTAGAGCTCTTGTTTGGATTTTTGAAGTCAACATAGAGTCTGATTTCTCCACTTTTTTTCTCATTGGGACCAGGTTTCCTACCCACTCAGAATATCTCAAAGGCATAATAATCTGAGCATCCAAAAGCTTCTTCACCTCCCTATCCATAATAGGCAACAACATAGGATTTATTTGTCCTAATTTATGCCTAAATGGCTTGGCCTCCTCTTTCAATGTGATCTTGTGTTCAATGAAACTAGTGTCATATGTTCTGAGATATTTGTATGTCCAAGAAAACACATCAACAAATTCCTTTAATATCTCGGTATACTCGGCCCTCTTCTCTCTTGACAGGCTTCTTGACAATTTGTGAAATTTTGGGTCCTGGTCCATTCCAATATTGCACTCATCCACATCAACATCATCATTTGATATTTTACCCTTCACTGTGTTATAACCCTATAATTTATAGGATCAACTGGTGATTGAGATTTATTCCTTTAGTGTTTTGGGTTCACAAATAATGTTTCATTCTGTAAATGATTTGAAAAGAAAGAGAAAAGAAAGAAAAAGAAAAAGAAAAGAAAGAACGAGAAAAAGAATAAAAGAGGGCATAAAAGAAAAATGAACAAAGTCCCATGCAATAACAATGACTTGATCCATACTGTTTAAACATGGTCAAGTCCTTCTGAATTGATGTTGATAGGATTAGTGAATAATCTTGGCTAAACTGTTTAATCTTAGCCAAGTAGATAGGTTAGCTAGTGAATAAATTTGATCAAACTATCTAATCTTGGTCAAATAACCCTAGGATAGAGTAATTTTTAGTCCAACAGTTTAATCTAGGCTAAATGTCATAGGTGAATAAATTAGAACATAGGTTATTTGACTTTATTTCAATAAAATATGCATGATGATCGATGTAGATTCATGTCTTTGATGTTTGAAAAACGTGTTTCCTAACTTCATGGTGGCAAAAAGCAGGGAAAGAAGAGCAAACCCACAAAAAGAACTAAGCCTAAGCTCCCACTACATATACAAATTCGCACTGATAGAATAAACTTTGCACATAGATCTAAGTCTAAGGCATTAGCACCTAGATCTACGATTAGGATATAATTCCAGACCCCCCCCCCCGACCGTTCTTCCTTTAATGGTGGGGGGGGTCCGGAATGATCGTTAACAAGAGAACATAAATCTACAGTCCAACAGACAGTGCACAGATGAACGACTAACAAGAGTTTATAGACCCCCCCCGACCATTATGATTTTAACGGTGGGGTGGGGGGTCTAGAATGAAGTGGTTTTTCCTAGCGGACCCCACCCTAATGTGGCAAGAATCGATTGCATCAGAACCCATCCATCCCAAAACCACTTACCACTTACCAGCCTTCTGACATACCATCGCCACATCATGATGTCACACCCCACTACCTCCCCCTACAGGTCTCGTCTCATAACTTTGTCATTGCATATCCCCCTGGTCACCCATCACAAGTCACTTCACACTTGTTGTTCTCCAATCAACACCCCCCACGTCACCCTTTCTCACTCGTCACTCATCCTTTACCTTCCATCTCACACTTCAAATGATCCGGTGGCCATTTAATATAGGCTAACATATTCGTTAGCCTGCTGACATGTCCCTCACATCCAACAGATGCCCGTTCACTTAAAACTAGCCCCTGTTCTGCCATTTTCACACTGCTCATTCTCTCCACACACCAGACAACTCATTTTTCCTCACTGATCCAGTCATCGACCCAGCCACAACCATTACTCGCTAACGTTTTTGTTTAAATTGCAGGTACCCTTCACAGTGGTGGTGCCAAAGTCTAAAAAAGAAGAGGTCGAGGAAAATCCATTCCTCCCACCTCCTATTGACCTCGACCAGATTCCATTAGCTGACAAGGATCATCTAATCTCAGTGACAAGGTGTGAATTCAATTTCGCAGAGTTGCAGTCATGGTTTAAAGACACATTCATATATCAAAGTGATGAAATTGGGCTCTGGGAGTCCAATCTTCCTGTGTATCTCTTTCCCCAAGTCCATCATTTCCTTGAATTCACCCTCAAATGTCAAGTTCATTACCTCCCCGACTCGAGAGACATAGTTTCTTTGTTCGGAGAAATTCTTATTTGTATCACACCAGAGGCCATTGATCAGATGATGCAGATATCTAGAGTTGAATCCGCCTCCCCATTCAACCTTGAAATCCTAACAGAGTTGTACCAAAATCTGTCTTTTCCTCAAAGAGCCAAGATTTTTGAGCTTTTCCTCCCACAAGATGCTTAGCTCCCCAAGAAAAATCCCCTGTGCCATTCCTCCTTGTTCTCAGAAAAGGGAAACGAGGTGATTTCATCACTTTGTTGTCTACTTGGCTATTTTTCAGATGAATGGGTGGATGGACCTATATTGGGTTTCCTATCCATTTTCTCTACTGAGGAAAAGGCCACCATCCAGTTTGACTACAACACTTTCCTGGTAGAGAACATCCATGATCAGCTATCAAAATTCACCACAGAGGGCTCAGGGCATGTTCCGGTATTCCTCAATACTGGCTTACAAGTTCACCTTCTTTCAAGTAGAAAGGTTCTCCTTCCTAATGCAAAAAATGGACAAGGATGACAAACCATAGGCAATAACATCTTGGACTTTGCTGCTCAAAAGGAACTCCACAGAGTTTAGCTTCAAACAGTTCATCGAGCAGTTATACCATCCAATGGTGAGCATGCCCTGTAGGAGACCAGAGCCAAGGATAAATGAAGAGATCCAAAGAATCTTACACCTTTCAGACCTCGCAAAGACGGGAGATTGGTACCTGTATCAAAATCACATAGAAATCAGAGTATACAGGTGCAAATTAGCTCCATACAAGTTGCCCAAGTATTTTCCTGTGAGGATATTTTCCCTGGAATATATACAACAAATGATAAATTCATATGATATACACTTTGTGTCTCTAGAGAAGAAACAACAACTAAGGATTAAGGGGCAGATAGGATCTTTCATCTGCAATATCCAAGCCGTCAGGGAAGAGGCAGATAAACTTTTGAATGAAATGAAGTATACACAAGTTTCCTGTGGCACTATGATCCATGTGGGATCATCATAGAGATGAGAGTGAAGAACACAAATATCCCGTATGTTCATGCACCTAAGCCTGAGATAGAGAAGTTTGTGAATCAAACGAAGTGGGAAACGAACACTCTCAAAGAGGTAGAACAACAGTTTCCTCCAATTATTATCTCTCAAACAGCTACACCACAGGTTCCAAAGAAGAAAATACCCAGAAAGGATACTTCTCCTTTTGTCACCAAATTCTTGGCTGAGGATTTCCAGATACACACAAAAAGGCCAAAAACTAGTCATACAACTAACATGACTAATTAAAAGGAAACCCAATCCACAATAGTTATGAAAGATGATCATTTGCCTCTTATCTTAAGAAACTAGCAGATCATGTCTACTTATTCATCCAAGAAGTAGACTAATACTTCATTAATAAGTTAGCCAAATCAAGGAGGTGCTAAGTTGAGTATTTTTTAGAAATATGATATGATCAAGAAGAAGAATCAAATGCTGACCATCAACACCTATGCTCAGTTTTGGAATCAAACGTCCATGACACAACACAGACTGTTATCATCTTTTGACATAGAGAAAGGTACAATGCACATGGCCTTTTTACATGCAAAAGTGCCCGATCCAAAAGAAATAACTAATTACAAAAGGGAAATGTTTGAGTTCAACACCAGAGATGTACACCCAGCTGATCAGATTGTTCTACACAGGAAGGCAGGAGAAATGGTTTTCTCTACAATTGAAAATGCTTCTACTTCTGTTGCTAAGTTATAGGTTTCTCTGAACAACATTCAGACTCAGTTAAAATTGGAGAAGATATCATGTTTTGCAAAGGACAACATAATTAAGTCATTAGAAGAATTGGTGCTCAAGATTGGGTATGATCCTTCTAATGTGAAAGAAGTTGAGGATATTCTCAAGAAAAATAATGGTGACATAGAATCTCTAAGGAAACAACTGAAACTTCCACCTACAAAATATGCAAAGGTAAAGGAGATAGTTGAGACAGAAGGAGAAAAGGATGAAATGTTCAAGTTGATCATGGAGAAGAATGCATAGTTAAGAGAGATGGAATTTGATCTAGAGAGATTGGTAAAGGAGAAGGAAAAAGCCACACCTATGGAAGTCATTCCACTAAGTGCAGTTCCCCTCACAGGAGTTGGCACGACAACTGTAGAAACAAACACCACAACAAAAATTCCATCAGCCACCCCACTGACAGATCTGGAGAAAACAGTGGAGCTAGCAAACTCCATGGAAGAGATGAACTTACAAGGAATAGAAATCAACAGATTGAAAAAGGAGTCTGAGAACCTTCAGGAGCTCAAGTCTTCTTACCAGACAAGCTACACCATGAAGAAACAAGCATCAGAAAATCTCAAGTAGGAATTGCAACGGCTACAAAAGAAAACAGTGGCAGGAAAGACACTTTCCAAAGCAAAGGAAAATGTTTGGATGGATATCTCCAAATCCATAAATGAAATCTGGCCTATGGGGCAAATCATGTTTGAGAAAAATGAACCGGTGATAAGAAGAAAGCAAGCCATAGACAAAATAAAAGGAGATTTGGGGGAAATTCCCACTGAAGCCAATGAAATCATTAGATTCCTGAACTCAAAGAACAAAGAAGAACTAGAAGACCTAAAGATTGAAGACAGGACAAAAACCATCCTCAAAGTCAAGAGAGTACTGACCAAAAGAGGACTGATGTTGCAGTTGGAGGAGAAAGTCTGGAACATGGATATTAGAGTTCAAAGGTTCTTTTGCAAGATCGAGGCTTTACAGAAGAAAGGTCTTCTTGGTCTACTAGTCCTAAATGACAAGTTGATGACTCTTCCCGATTACAAATAGAAGATGGCCACGACGGCCAAAGACAGTTCCAAGTTTTTGGGAATACATGGAAGTATAACAAGCAAGGCATTCTTAGAAACTTTGTAGCCAAACCTCAGCATATATCATGAGATCAAGTATATTTTCATCATCAAACCAACTTTTTCCAAGTACACATAAATGGATGAAATATACTGGAGACTACTCAAAGTCACCATTCCCAGTAAGCTAAGATGGGAAGAGTTATGCAATTTGATCGAGTAGGAGATGAGGTGTGCAAGTTGAGTCAGCACACGGATTAGTTAAATTAATGTGGGTGACTCACCAATGACCTTCCCCAGAATCAACATGAAGGATTCAACACATCATCGACAGTTCCTAAAGTTTTGTATCTTGTTAGTTAGTTAGTTAGACTTAGAATTTGCCATGTCTCGATCATGAATTACAGGGTCATTTGTAATTTTTGTTATAAATACTTCAAACTTTTAAGTATTGAGGGTTGATATTTATGACCTAACAAGTTGTAAGCACTATAATTTTTATCAAGAGATCTTCCAGTAATACAAAGAGACATTTCACAGGATTCTTGCTTGTTAATTGTTGGTGAAGTTTTTCTCTTTCTTCGTTGAATGTTCATATTTCTTGGTTATCATCCTGTTTTATGATATGATCATTTAAAGGGAGTTAAAGTTACAGAATTTACCTTTGTGTACTCTGTTTCTGAGATTTTAAAGATCTAAATGTCTATCTTCTGATGTTACAATAAATAAATTATTAATTGCTTCTTTATTTTAATTGACAATCTCGCCTTTTATGCTATCCATCACTTTTTTCTAAAGAATCCAATAGTTTCATTATCCTGCCCTGTGAAGAGAATATTTATATCTGTTATATGATCTCTATCTTTATAAAATAGACCCCATATCCCAATGGAGGCATAAACCCTATTTCATCCAACTTACAAAAAAAAACAACCCAATCTCATTTAATCTAACTAGCCTAATATCTGAAAACTAAAACAAAGTTAAATCTTGCAGAGAGATCCCTCTCTGAAACTGGTAGGGCTAGATCCTAGTTTTTAAGTGGTTGGATAAAGTTTCCTCTGGTAAATTTCTTCTACCCCCGAAAACCTTTGGAAATTTACAAAGTGTTAACATAGTGGTGACCATATTGGGGAACTGAACAATCTTTCAATCCTACGATTTCTTTTCCCTAGAAAAAGAAAACCTTATTTCTGAACAAGTCATAAAATCCAAACATATAAAGAGATAATGTTCAGAGGTTGTAAAAGTTTGTATATAATTAGTTTAAGATTCTCTTATAAAGAAAAACAAAATAAAAATTAGAATTTTGGCTCCCAAAAGACTTTTTTCCAGATCTCACCCAGACCCAGAACTTGTAGTAGTAATAGACAATCCCAAAAAATTGTTCAGGAAGAAAAACACTGCAGAGGTTTCTGGGAGCCATAGTCCACTTCTAAGGTCCCCTTTTCTCCTAGAGAAGTTAGTTTCTCTTCAAGATCTCCAGTTTGATATATATTTTCAACAAAGAATTTTCAGGACAAAATCTGATAGTTTTTTCAGCGAAACAATTTTAGATCAAACCATCTTTCAGCCCAGGACCCCTGAAATACTCTCTCCCAGAGCTGAAGTTGATCAACATGTTCGCCCCGAATCTGATAATCTTGAAGACCTAGTTGTGAATATTGGTCAAGCCTTAGAAAAAATCCACCTTCAGTCGTCAGTCGAACTCCCTGCTTTGACTGTTGCTGCAATTTCTGTTAAATCTAAACTAGGTGACTCCATTTCTCCCAGCCCTTCATCTTCTACAGCTTCAGTCACTACCGCTCCTGTCGCACAGGTTGTTTTTCAACCCCCTCCACCAATCATGGCAGAAAGATATTCCCCATTGGTGTTGGTTGCTCCTTTACATGACATGCCTCAAGATTATCAAACCAGACTCCCTCAGTTTGATAGTACTGGTCCCCTAAATGCACAACAACATGTTGACAAAATGAACGATTATTTTGATTTACAGGAAGTGGATGAAGATGATGTGAAAATGAGACTATTTGCATAGAGTTTGACTAGAGATGTAAAAAAATGGTTCAAGTCTTTACCTGCTGCTACCATAACTGATATTTTTGTTTTTCATAGAGCTTTCCTTGACAGGTGGGAGGTGAAGAAAAATCCTCTCCAGATCATGTCAGAATATGAGAACATTAGACGGAACCAAGGAGAGACAGTGCAAGATTATTGCACTCATTTCAACAACTGTACAATGAAATTCCAACTGATATCAAACCACCACAAGGTTTGGCATTAATAAAATTCCCCAATGGATTTGATGCAGATATGTCTTATCAGCTAAGAGAGGGAAATGTTGCAACTCTGGAAGACATGCAGAAAAGTGTCGTCAGTGTAGAAGAAAATCTTCTGGCTAGAAGGGCCAGGAAGAAAACAAAAAGGAGATTCACTATCAAAGAAGAGCCTTCTACTTCCTCATCAGACGCCAAACTAGATTCTTTAGCCAAAGCTATGGAAAAAATGATGGAGAGACTCACTGTAACTGACAAAAACCCACCTAGGGAGAACCAAGCTACTCCTCAAATTTGAAACCCAAACTTTAGAAGAAATCCACCCCAGATCAGGAAAAGAGATCCTAGAGATCAAAGAGAGTAGAGGGGGCCTGATCAATAGATCAAACCTCCCCTCCAGGAGAATTACACCGATGATGGGGAGTAGGAAATCGAGGAGTTTAATGACACTCATATAAACCTAATGGGTGATCACGATCATGATCATGATCATGGATCCATTTTCCTCACCCAGGAAGAGCACGAGATGTTCCTCCTTTCACAAATGAAGGTAAATGAGGAAGTTGAGGAATCAGAACATTAGGCCTTTGAGAATGCTATAATGGAGGTTCACAGGAAGTATAAACTGAGGAGAAAGAAGACAAATGAGAACTCTCCCAAGAAGGTTGTTGAAACCAAGAAAGCCTCGGAAAAACTTCCCAAGAAAGTCCCTGAGAGAAACAAGGTTGGACCTCATACAAAAAAAACTCCAAATATTCTACAAAGAGAAAATCAAACTAAAGTTTCATCAATCAGTCAACCAAGTGCACCCGACCACATAATTTTGATAGATAAACCAAAAGTATATACCTTAAGAAAACCGTCCACTGCATTCAGCCTTGAAGGGGAACTAGCTAAATTAAAAATTCCCATTCCCCTATCTGAGTTGATGAACAAGAACGCTTACAGGTCTCAGGTGATTAAATATTTAAGCATCAAACCCGAGATAGGTACTAAGGATTTGAATGTTGGATTGGTAAATCACTCAGACACAATAAATCGTGTTGATGACCGAAAAGAGCTCCTATTTGGTCCTGAAGTTGATGGTCAAACTGATAATGGTGTCGTGGCCCCTTTTTACATCAGCCTAAACATCCACGATCTGATATGACACAATGTTATGCTAGATTTAGGTGCTTCTCACAACCTGATGCCCAAAGACATGATGGAAAAGTTGGGGCTCAAGGTCACCGGACCCTACAAAGATTTTCATTCTTTTGATTCTAG